>ML784903.1:301942-333289 GCA_009831015.1 Picea engelmannii | reverse complement strand
GTTTTAAAAAATGGTGCTACCGGTAGCACCACTTTTTGATTTGGGGGTTGATTTTGATGTTTTTTATGCAAAAATATGGGTTTTTTGGGCCAGAGTTCTCGTTTTGAGGTCACAGTTCTCATTAAGTTGGTAACTATGTTGACAAAGAATTCACCATTTTGGTCAGTTCATACATTTGAGGGTGGGGCACCGATGGGCTAGAAGTTGAGGCTTCGGATCTTGCCTTTCTTCTGTCTATGTCGGCCTTGTTTCTCAGTCTATCAGCTGCTAATACATTATATTCCACTTCTATGGCTGCATCTTTCATTTGAGCTAAGGAGGTGGTTCTTCTTTCTCTTAATAATAGACAGAAATCGGGGCCAAATGCACTAGCATAAGAAATCTTGGCCGAGGCTTCTAAAGGCTTTATTTCGGCGGGGATCTTGTTATACATCTTATTAAATCTTTTGGAGAAGTCAGAGACAGACTCTCCATCCATATTCTTCAAAGACCCAAACTCTGTCATGTAATACATGAAATCCTTCATATCTCCCCACTGCCTCAGGAAAGCACTATCCAGGGCTTCTATCCCAGCAATAGATCCGGGGGCCAATCCTCTAAACCACTTCCTCACCTCGCCATCCAGGCTCTGGACGATGACTCTCATCCAGACATATTCATTTTCAATGTTGAGGTTGTCTGCATAACTGTAGAAAGTAGCCAGGTGCTCTTCAACAGTTATGTCCCCTTCCCCAGTAAATTTGGGCATATACTTCAAGTAGTCTCCAGTAGGGAGAGGATTCATAGGATGGGGTAGGATTAAGGGAGCATATCTGGCAGCGAATATGGCGTCCATTCTATTCATAGGGGGATTAGCACCAACCATAGGAATATTAGGTGGAGGAGAACTCAGAGGAGAAGGAGTTCGAAAAGGGGATACTGGGAATGAGCTTCCAGGAAATAATGGGGGATTTAGGGAGAGGACTAGTGGGCTAGAGTTAGCAGATGCTTTTTTCTGCGCAGAAGAGGCGGTAGTAACAAGAAGAGGAGTGGGGAAGTATTCTGTGGTATTGGGTCTACGCTAAGGTGCATCTTCAGAGGAGAGGGGAGTGACAAGGATTTCTCCCTCCAATCCCAGACCAGGATGGGAAAACTCAGTAGGAACACTCCCGAAATTCAGGAAACGAGAAACTTCTGAAGGAGGTCTATTAAGAAACTGAGGAGGAGAAAAAGGAGTTCTTACAGAAGGAGATGGAGGATTACCTGTTTCGATGGTGGAAGCTTCTTCTTCAGGGGCCTTTCCTTTTCTAAGAACCACCTCTGGATTAGTTTCAAGTGTAGCTAGAGGCATCTATGGATGAGACCGTGTGTGTCTACCTCTGAAAGCCACAATTAACACGACAGGTTCGCCACAGTGGAATCGTCACAATGGAGTCGCCAGGTGCACAACAGCAATCTTTAAAAGGATTTGATACCTGATGCACCTTCAGAATCAGAGGCTCAATGTCTTTCAATCTCGGGGAAAATTTTCAACTTCGTCCCCGGAAACGGCGCCAGAAATGTTAGCGTCAGAAGTCACCCCTGGATTGCAGCAGGAGCAGAGCCCGATGCCCATCAGTTTATGTCACGATTTTTTTAATGGGGTGATCAAATGGAAGTTAACTCACAACGATGTGGTTTTAACTCCGACACTAGGCCAAGCATGCATTGGCAAGTGAGGTCTCAGATAACTTCAGACAGTGAGTTGTAGTAAGGGTGAGTAGGGGGAAGACTTGTATCAGGGAGATGCAAAGGTTTGTCGTAAACATCAGGTTCCTAACAGATTGTGGAAGAAGACATCTGAATGTAAGATATTCTTACGCTCAAACGCAGAAAAATAGAGAAAACTATAATGCCACAATAAATCCTTTATCACAACATAATTTCCATAATTCGTGCAAATCAGTCGGTCACAAACTCTCTTAGTATAAGATGAAAACTAGATCGAGTAAGAAAGATTGTTTGTCATAAAAAAGGAAATATCACATACAAATGCATAACCAGAGAACTAGAGTGTGTTAAAACTTTACAATCGGGAGCTTTGCTCTACCATCGATACTTACAAAATACAAAAACTGAGCCTATATACTCAGGAAAATTCGCCTAACAGAGGTGTGCCCAGTCACCTAGGGCTCGGTGTTTTTTCAGTCAAACTCGTACTGAAATCATTCTTCATGTGCCACCTTAACTGCGCATGGATTTTGCAGGGGAGGAGTAGTTGAGCCAGTAAATTCTGAGCTAGCGTGTGCAGACTTCTCTGTCTCTTCGAAGACTTTGGCATGGCTTCTTTTAAAGAAAACTGTACACGGGACCCCTTCGAGCAGACTGCTTGCTAGACCTTCCATATCTCTCATTTAATGAATGAAGGGAGGTTTCAACCACCCTTTCTTGCCTTCATTTACTCCAAGCAAAAACCAGGACCGCGGTTGGATCAAATAGCACTTGGAGATCGTGATAATTCCTTCTGTGAACATACACAATGCCTTCAGCCCTTCCTGAGTAGCTCTTTTCTTTCACAAGTGACTACAGGCTGTGACCGCATGTTTATCCTCAATGCGCCTTCAGAGTTCGCAAATGGGAAGGAGCTAGTCCTTGCTTCTTGAAATCGCGATAAGCGAAACGCCGAGGTGGCTTAATCTGGCACCACGCGCCCCTCTAAATCTGACAGTTCTGAATGCACTTCGGTGATGGTGTAGGCCCACCTTTGGGTTCTTTCGGCACTTCGTGCCTCGAGGCTAGGAGGAGGTTGATCCTTTCTCTTTGAAGTCGTGATGCACAAAGGGGAGAGAGAACTTAATCGTGCATCACGTACCCCTCTTTTGATCAGAAGGCCCGGAACACTTTTGGCGATACTGTGGGCCCATCATTAAAAGTGGTTTTCATTTCACGATTCGTGAGTCGGAGACCCTTGGTTCCTCTTCTTCAACTCCCGCTTTCTGAGACGACGATACAGGTAGGGCTCCTTTTCTGGTCAGCGCTCTCCACATGTAACCATTGGCTAGGGCCCAAGTACTAACGCCTCTCGCTACTCGTGACCTTGCAAGTTGGAGTATCAGACTTTGGCATGCTCCCTTCGTGAAATCCCGAGACACAATGGTCAGCAACGGTTGACCTCTTCCAGCTACTTTTCGTAACTCGGAATCTCATGCAATCAAAGGGATATGGTCCGCCGTTCGAACTCATGAACCCTAAGCTCGAGAAGTAACACTGCGCTTGAACTGTTTGCGATCAATGACCCTCGTAACTTCATGAGTGCCTCCCGAAGGATTCCGACCGTTGACTTCCTTAAAAATTTTAGCGCTATACTTGACGTGATTCGGTTAATCTACAATTACCCATCAATCGTTGTTTTTGCTCTGTCGCTGAATCCTTTCACTGAAGAATGAAATGCCAGCTCGCTTGATTTTAAGTCCGAAAAGGACTTCTTTTATGCGTTGCGCTTGGGTGCTCCTCATGCAACCTGCAGACCTGTGTATCCCGATGCCGAAGACAAGAAATGTTGCTAACACCTACAATATATAAAGGTCGACAATGGAAGTAATCACCCCCTGCATGAATGCATGAGTGCATGGGATGAATCAACAAGAATAGCAAAGAAACCCAAATAATGACGAGTTTTCCAAATATATCTTCATGTCCCAAATCAAACACTTATCTTCATGAAGGTTCATGAGCTCCACCTATAATTTCTTTCCCTTCTCGCGGGAACTTAGGATAACATAGGTTATGTCCAACCTCAGTTTTTAGGAAATAATAATATAATGTCATTCCCTTATATATAAGCCCTCAAGCTTAGCCCTTTCTCCTATCCTCTTAGACCCATCCCTTTCCCTACCTAGTGGAGCTTAGTCCCCCATTCTCTTTTATCGTGGTCGATCTACATGCAACGATGTATTTTATATTAATGATATGAGTATTTACATATACAAAAACAAGCTCATTGTTCTTTATTATCTAGGATCTCTAGTACAATCATCACATAAGTCGCCTAACTCATAATCACTTGGCTCACCAACCTACAAAACATATTTACATTCATAATTACAACTGGGGAT
Source organism: Picea engelmannii (assembly GCA_009831015.1). Lineage (NCBI taxonomy): Eukaryota > Viridiplantae > Streptophyta > Pinopsida > Pinales > Pinaceae > Picea > Picea engelmannii. The sequence continues at coordinate 329,216 of ML784903.1, read as the reverse complement.
CGGTCTTAGGATATTACATCTTACCAAAATTTACTAGTGTATGTGGGGTCTCAATCCAAGATAATTAAAGTGAGCATACCATTCATCTTGAATATATGATCCATGAAGGCTTCGGTAACTAAGGAAGGAGTTAAAGGATAATCTAGGGCACAAAAATGAGTATATTTTAAAAGATTGTCAACCACCACCATTATGACTGATCTCTTGCCTGATTTTGGGAGAACCACAATAGAACCCATTGAAATGTTTATCCAGGTATGTGTTGGTATTATTAGTTGTTGTAATGATCCTGGTATCTTCACCATATCTCCCTTGTTTTAATGGAAAGTTTCAGAGGATGCTACAAAATCTTGGATATTTATTATCATTCCTTCCCAGAAGAATAAAATCTTAGTTAATTCATAGGTTTTATGAAAGACAGAGTGGAATGTTATTAATGATGAATGTAGCTCCTCTACAACTCATTTATTTAGGGTTGAATGTTTTCTAGAGAAATGATCCCTTTATACCAGAATGTATCTTTTTTCCATGTATAACTTTTAGTTGGGTTGGGATCTACCTGAAGTCATTGGATTAGTTTCCTTAAAGTATTATTTTCTATCAATTCCCCATGATCTTCCTTGAACCATATTGTACTTGTTAATAATAAGGAAAGAGTGACCCATCCTCCTAAAATTTTCTGGATAAACAATAATAAAAAACATTCTCTCTACCCTTCTTATATATGATCACATAATCATACCCCAACATCTTTGTGTGCCATTTATGTTTCTCTGGTGAAGAAAACCTTTGTTCGAGGAACTACTTCAGAAAATGATGTTCAGTCTTGATCTAAAAATGCCTCCTAATGAGATTAGGCCTCCAAGTCTCCAATACATGAAGGATATCCATTATTTCCTTATCATATGTGGATTTCCCCAAATTTCGTTCTCACAATGTTTTATTCGTGAATGCTAATGGGTGCCTTTCTTGCATCAGTACTACTTAGAGACCTCTACCTAAGGAATCACATTCCAAGTAGAAAGTATTATTAAAGTTAGGAACTACTAATAATGGAATAGTGCACATGGCATCCATTAAAGTATCAAAGGCCTATGTTGTTGCATCATTCTAGACAAAGGAATTCTCTTTAAGTAGTGAAGTAAGGGGAACTACGATTTTTCCATAAAATTTCCCAAATTTTCTATAGTATCTTGTAAGTCTTAAGAATCCCCTCAATATATTCAGTGTTTTTATATGACACCAATATTTCTTAGCCTCCACTTTCTTGTGATCAACCTGCACTCCCTATTGACTTACAATGTGACCCAAATATTCAACCTCAGGAGCCACAAAAGTACATTTGGACTGCTTAAGGAATAATTGGTTATCTCTCAAGAGTTTCAAGGACTTATCAACATGGTCTATGTTTAATTCCCATGACTTACTATATATCAAGATAAAATCGAATAATACCAACACAAAATGGCATAGGAAGGTTTGAAATATTGTCCATGAGGCTTTGGAAAGTGGATGGAGCATTACAAGGACTAAAAGGCATTACTAGAAACTCATAGTGACATTCATTTTTTTTAAGTTTTTATTAGGTATGTCTATCTCCTTCATCTTGATTTGGTGGTATCCTAAATGAAGATCAAGCTTAGTGAAAAAAAATTCCCCATGAATTTCATATAGGAGAACATCAATAATTGGGATGGGAAATTTTTCCTTGATTGTCAAATTATTGAGACCCCTAAAATCATGACACGTGCACCAAGTTCCTTTATTATTTAACACGATGAATACTTGCAATGAGTAAGGGTTTGTACTAGGATGTATGACCCCTACCACCAATAGTTCCTGAATGATATTTTCTATTTCATTCTTCTGTGCAAAAGGGTGTCAATAAGGATGTACATTTGGTGGTTGATTTCCTAGAATTAAGCGAATTCCATGGTCATTCTCTCCTTGAGAAGGAGGTAAACCCTTTGGTGTCTCAAAGACTTGATGATTTTTTTTTAGGACCAACTTCAAGTATGGGTGGATTTCTTGTGTCGTATTATGGTAACTTGTATGGAATTAAATTGGAAATAATGTTATAGTGTCCCTTATTCAATATATTATCCATACAATGAGAGATAACTATTTTAGGAAAGATTTCTTGAAGCACTCGAAGGGTGTGTAAATGACCATCCTTAGTGAAACTCATGTAAATTTATTTGAAATCCATGGTGACTATTCCCAATGTGCGTCGCCATTATTCCCCCAAAACTATATCAAAATGACCCATATTAATGTAAAATAGATGGGTTTTCAGATAATAGTATCCCATATAGAGTTTGACATTTTCATATCTTCCCTCACATTTCATCATATATCCATTGATGATCATGATTTGAAAGTTGTGCACTGGGTGTAAAGGTTTCTTCTCCGACTCTCTTATGAATTAAATTGTGATTACTACCACTATCAACCAATACTATGAATTTTTAGTTCTTTCCCATGAGTTTCAAGGTCTTTGTAGTCAAAATGATCAATAATTCATGCAGAGATATCAGGGTTTCTTCATGAGGTAATGGAGGTTCAATAATTGACTAAATATAAGTATTAGTGTATTCAATATGTAATTATGTTATATCTTTGACAGTTGTTTATTTGTTAAAGGTCTAAGTGGTCATATCAATTTGGAACAATTCATGTTATGTACACCTATTCCCTGGAGCATCTTTTTCATCACAATTATAGAAAATTCTATGTCTTTGGTAGTCTACAATATCTTCTAGACACAACCTTAATTTGTACTTTCAACATATGAGTAGTATTGTTTTTTAGGGAATTACCCTGGGGAGGAAAAGTGCAAGGAACAAGGGATTTTTTTTGTGTGCATTGATCCACATTTTTGCTTCTAGGGACATCTGAGTCACTTCCAACCATGTAATAAGACATTGCATTTATATTTTCTCTTGAATCTCCTCCTTGAGGCCACTAATGAATTTTTTTTTATATGAAGTTTATGTTGATTTCTCTATACAAATGGATAATTCCTCAAAGGATACCATAAAGTTATCGATTGAGCTTATTTGGCGTAACTTGGTAATTCACCCTAAATAGTGAGTATCTCTCTCAAAACATGTAATGATAACTTTGACAAACTAACTCTAGATGATGTAAACCACATAGGATTTTTTATGTCATTCCCACCATTTCCAACATTCCATATATAGATACAAGACCCCTCTCTTATGTTTCATCATGTCATACTAATTCCCTCAAGGGAGAATTAATGTTCCATCTGAGTGACATATCCTGACTAGTTAGAACCATCAAACTTGTTCAGGTGCACCTTGGGACAATGGTGTCATATGTTATTATCAATTGATCTATTGTTTTGTGGGACTAAAAAGGTTTTTCATTGGATAAATAGTCCTGAGTTAGAATTTTCTTCCTAGTGTGGCTCAATGTGTTGTATATTGCAGTGTTCTTCTTTTTGTATGCCTCTAGCTATATAAGGCACCAAATTTGTAATTGATCTTTCTTCCAAGCTACCTAACTTATCATCCAATGTTTTATCCAACCTCTCACCTAACTTCTTGTACCACTTCTCATCCAACCCATTTATATTTTTGTTGATTTTATTAAGATGATCTTCCACAAAGTCCAACCTAGATAGAGTAGAGTGGGTGGTCATGTTGTCTAAGGAATTATGAGGTGGCTCATATGTATTATCCTTCACGGATGAGGTCACTGGAAAAATTTACTGGGTCCTAAGGACAAGGGAGTGTTAGGTTCTATATATATCTTGTATATGTGCAAGGGTCCAACAGTTTTACTCGACCCAATATATTAGGGAAATAACTAGGGAGGCTCAAATGTGTCCTTATCCATACTACTCAACTACCCAAGTACTAGACAATGGTCTCCTTGAGTGTTGTTCTCAGTGTACTATAGCATCAAGAAGTCTTATTAGCTTATATAAATTTGGTTTCAATTATACATAGGGAACTTCCTATATACCCAAGGGTACATGTAAGTGAGATTCCATATATATGTATTGTCTTATGTGGTGCTACTTGAAAGGGTACAAAAAAGAGTTACAAGGGTTTCCAACAATGTGATTCCACGTGCATTTATTGTGTGTATTTGTCACTTACCATAAATTTACCCATTGAAAAACATATCACTGTGTTATTTAAAGATGAAAATACACATCTCTAAAAATAAATTGAAATTTAATGAGCTTTCTGACCCAAGAAAAATCTCTTAAAATCACTAGAAAGTAACCCATGCAAGGTAAGGCTTGAGGATGAAAATGTAAAAATATCACAAATTATGATATACTTCATATATTTACTATTATGACCTCAATTAAAAAATTCCATAGCTTCTCTATATCTACTATAACTAGTATGACTAAAATCTATGCACTCTATCAAAAGACATCCAAACTGCAAAATTCACAACCTTCCTAAAAAAAAACCCTAAAAAGGGATGATTTTAAATCAATGATATCTCTACTTTTAAGACTCCATTTGGGATGATTGTTTTTTTGAAATTGGATATTGTTATATATTAAATTAGCTCCCAAGATAAATTCTTCAAATTTTGTATATAAAGTTTCATAAATTGACCTGAATGCTACCATCCTCTTTTTTCCCTCAAAAATCAGCAGAAAGGAGAAAATAACTTCCTACTTTTCCCCCAAAAATTTGCCCACTCCATGCCAAAGAAAGACCTTTGATACCACTTGTAGTGTACTTAACCCCCAAAAATTAAATAAATCATATAAAGTGCAGTGAAAAAACAAAATACACAAGAGAAAAGAGAGATAAACCCTAAGAAATATCTCTTTGATTATCAAAATTGAGAGTTATGTTCACTTACCTCTTCAAGGGGGAAACCTCCAAGAGAAATGGTCCAAATACAATAAAAATTCTTGGAAAAACACTAAATAACCTTCTACACAATATATATCTATTCAAACAGAATCTTAACTACCTATCGACCCACTTATAATGAGGGCCTACTAAAATCCCTCGGGGGGCAGCTCAATTGGCAAGTGTCATGAAAATGAAGTTCTATGAGTTTTTGAGTTCAATTCCCTCCGATTTAGCTGTGTCTTTGGAAGGGGAATACATAGGAACCTGGAGGTTATAGTGGTAGTGGTCATAATCAAACTTGTGTCATGCGAGTACGAGACCAACTCAATTGTCGATTCCACTAGTGATAAAAAAAAATGAGGGCCTACTAACTAATTTGGGATTAATTAATAAAGAGGACCCTTTTTACAATGAATGACTATTAACTAACTATTTAATGGGAATTATTCAAGGAAGGTGGCATTGTACATTAATAAAGTATCTATGTAAGGGGGTTAGGGTAGGAACCTGACAAAGTCACACTAAAGAACAAAAAATATTGAAATGATAGTATTTCCTAGGAAATACATGTGGTTGTGCAAAGATTAAGTTTTTTTTTAGAGACAATGAGGTTGTGTGTCATGCCTTTATTTTTTTATTCCAACAAAATCATGCACATGTTAATAATTTAGGGATTTAGATTCACAAAAGAATAATCTGAAATATGCGTCAAGAAAGGGAAATCACAAATTAAACACTCAAAAAACGCTTGAAGCAGAAAATTATATTCAATCATACCATTCCTATGTGAATTTATATTTTATAAGTGGTAATTAGATATTCATTTCAACCATATTCATAAATATCTCCCATAATCTCTCCATGAATATCTCAATTGATCTTCATCCCTAACTTCGCCTTTTTCACCTCACCTTTGATTCATATGTAGACTTCTATGTATGATCTACTTCATTAACATATTGCAATTTATTCATCAAATATCACATATAGTAGTGAATCCTTCATACTCACCCTTAATGAATGCTTGTTGTTTTAATATCCAATTATCATCATCTATCTCTTCAACTGGTCAAAGCTCCATATTCTTCTTCTATGTTCATCATATTTAATATTCTTTAGTATTTTTCATCCTTCTATCATCTATCTTTTCCAACCCTCATATTTAGTATTATTTATTGTTCATCCACTTTAAACTAGACCTTTTACCTACAAATTTAAACATCATTTTTGTTGAAGTCTATATAAAAAAATCTACCTCCACTAGAATACATGGGTTTCCAGCCACTATATCCACTAGTTATCTAGAAAATGTTTTCTCGTACATGGTTCATCAACAATTATTGAGTCACAAAACTTTTAAATCCCCTTCCATTATCATCAATCATCACCTTGGATTTTCTTTGGATTACCCATAACCAAATCCCGGTTTTTCATTGGATTACCCATAACCAAGTCATGGTTGTTTGTGGATTAACCTCAACCATAGGTAGATTATGACGACTTTCTCACCTTTTTTAGTTAATTATAGTTGGAGTATTTATTTACTTCTAATTTCAATCTTGATCTTCTCACATATTTTAGATTTGGTTATAAACTAATGCTTTTGTTTATCTACATCTACAACCACTTAAAGTCTCACATGTGTTCTTTTGATAAAATAAACATGTATCAAATATCAAACTTGTTGGTGGTTATCTATAGGCATTGGGGAATAAAAATATTTCATTGCTTCACTATTCTTCAATATAATGTGGCTTCTATTGATTTGAGTATGATTCACATCATGCCACATCTTAATTATTTTTTATATCTTTGAATAATATATCTTTGATCATGTTCAAATTCTATGACATTTTGGAACTAATCGATATCATTCTCAAGAAGCATCCATCTCTCTCCAATAGAACAATAAAATTTTCATGAGTCTATTATCTTTGTGATTCATCTTGTCCTTATCTAACTATTTTTTCCATGATACATCGTCTCTCAATGAGGCTCTAGTTTAAATGTAAGCTTCTTGGACAACTACTTTTCTCAAAATAATACACAACAATATATATCAACTATTACATCATCATGAACAACCAAACTAACCAAAATATACATGAATTGTTTTTAACTTTCTCTAATACCAAATGTTTGGATTGAGATTTAACAAAAAATACACTGAAACACACACTAATCAAGGGACATCCAGACTTAAATAGTCAAGAAACCCCTGAGAGGGAAATTATATTCAATCATACCATTTTCATGTGTGTTTATATTGTACAATTGGTCCCTTTATACAACTTTAGGTGACCACAAAAAATATTTCATAATTAGATATTCAATTCAACCATATTCATAACTATCTCCCATAATCTCTCATTGAACCTCTCAACTGATCTTCATCCCTAACTCATCTCTTTTCTCCTCGTCTTTGATTCAAACATAAACCTCTATGCATGATATACCTCATTATCATATTACAATGTATTCATAAAATATTACAAGTAGGAGTGAATCCTTCAAATAACACATGCACATTTTTAATGTGCACATGTTGTTTTTACAATGGTTCAAAATTTGACCTTAAAACCATTAGAAGGTCATTTCTATGGAATATTTGGTCCAATAATCATACATGGGACTTATTAAAAGTATTGATACAACAATAGTGGGTCTCGTTTCCCAAGTCAAGATTTGGGGTCCAAAATTAGTGGCATATAATGCATTATAAAATTCTTCTCAAGCCCACACTAGGAATGATTCTTGTGGCCACAATGAAGGGTTTTTAACATTTGAGTCTGATATAAGTGACAAGAGTAGTATTTTTGAATTGAAAATGGGTCTCAAGGCCTACGGGGTTAATCCATAAATGAACCTTCTCAATATTGAGGACCATGGTTAGGGAAATAAAAAAGTTGGGCCTTAGGCCCTAAATGTCTTTTCTTGGTCTCAATTTCCATAAATAACAACTACAAACCAAAACAAAATCCCTCCATAGGGGATATTTGGCATCAAATTCGTATATTGATTCCATTAGGAGGCTTTGTGCAACAAATATATGTAACAAGGTATTGACCATGATCAATGAAGGAAAACAAGAACCTAGGGATATTATTGAATATTTGTTTTCTCAAGAGCCTTAAATAAGTCATTTAAGTAATACATGAGTCCATTGTGTTAAGGTTTAAGATATTATTAGGTTTCTTTTCAATTTACTAGATAAAAATAGCATAGGTAGGATCAGTGAAAGAAACACAATCACAAGATACACGACATTTAGCCTAGGAAACTTGCATGGGGGAGAAAACCCAACAAAAACTGCATTAATATAGATATCCAATAAATGCCAAGAAAATAAACCAAAACACTATAGAATATCCAACAATGAGAAATGTGCCTCTCTCTTCCTTCTTCTCCCAACTGCAACTACCAAACTTGCACACTGGATGAGCGAATGAGTGAGTGAGATAATGAGGCATTGGCTTCCTTTATTTATACTAGCTGGCAGGTGCTGGAAATGTGTCTCTTCACTGGGTAGGGCCAACTTATCTTCTTATTGGTTAAAACAACTTTAATTAGGCCTAGGGGCTGACTTCTTAATTTGCATAATACAATTAGGTTTTGACCAATCCGCAAAATGGGATTTGGTCAGTTTCAATGCCTGACATGATCAATCCAGAAAAGGGGATTGATCTAATGAGTTATGACTTAATAAATAAATAGAATACTCTTTGTAGTTACAATATTTCAACACTCCTCGTTAACAACAAGGGTATTCTACAACATCATAAAGAGAGAGAGAGAGATGGAAACAACATCAACAACATCTGGAACACTAACTGTCATATCTATAAATCATCAGAAATTTTTATCATCATCATCATTCACAACATGGAGCTGGAGTAACATCATCATGCTCATCATCATGAGGCTAAAGTAACATCATCATCATCTTTAGCATGAGGCTAAAGTAACATTATCATATTCATCATTAAATATGAAATAACATCATCATCATCATCTTCAGCAAGAAGCTGAAGTGGCATCATCATCATCATCATCTTCAACAAGAAGATGAAGTGGCATCATCATCATCATCATCTTCAACAAGAAGCTGAAGTGGCATCGTCATCATCTTCATCAACATAGATTAGTATAACACTAATACATCATCATCATCAATAACAACAAAAGGATGATACAACATCAACAAAAACTGTATCACATCACAAAGGCTGGAGCATCATTAACATCATCACTAGGCTGGAAATATTCATCATGAAGATGAAATCTCAATAACATCAACATGAAGCTGGAAATCTTCAGCATGACACTGGAATCACAAAAACATCAACAAAAATATGGAAATCTTCAGCATGAGGCTGGCATCACAACAACATCAACACGAAGTTGGAAATCTTCATCACGAGGCTGGCATCACAAAAACATCATCACAAAGATTGAAATATCCAGCACGAGGATGGCATCACAACAACATTAGAACAAAGATGGAAATATTCAACACGAGGCTATCATCACAACAACATCAACACAAAGTTGGAAATATTCAACACGAGGTTGGCATCACAACAACATTAGCATGACGCTGGAAATATTCAGCATGAGGTTGGCATCAACATCTTGTGGTACTCTGAAATATCCAAAGGATATTCCCAGGAATCAAAAGAGTCCCTAGGATATAAAATCCTAACGAAGCTACCACTATTGACCAAAGCTATCATATACATGCACAAGTACTCTAACAGCCCATCCTTATAGACATTCGGGATCTATCCAGGGAGGATCAGTCCCCTAGGATATAAAATCCTAACTGAGCTACCCTCTATTGGTCAGGATACCATAGTATCATCAACACTACTCCCCCTTTCGAGGTAGGACCTTTCAGACTATACCAAGCTTGTCTCAAAAGTGCTTAAACTTTACACAAGATAGGAGATTGGTCAACACATCAACAACCTATTCATCTATGCCAACATAATGGAGCTTTATGGCTCCTCTTTGCACCATATCACAAATAAAGTGATATTGGATCTCTATGTGCTTTGAATCATCATGGAACACATCATTTTTATACACCTTTGGTTATCACATAGGATCATGGTGGTTTCCATCTCTATATCAAATAGATCTTTCAAAAAAATATAAATCCATATGGATTCACAACTGGTGGAACATGATGCAATATATTCTGCTTTTTTCATGCTGGCAGAAATATTGGGTTCCTTCCTACTCTACCATGAAGTCATGGCTGACCCGAGACTGAAACAACATCCTAAAGTGCTCTTTCTATTAGAAACACTTCCAACTCAATATGAATAATTATATCCATACAATCTGAAGTCATGATCTCTAGTATAGCAAAAACCAAAATCCAATGTACCCTTAAGGTATCTCATCACATGTTTTTCATCATCAAGGTGAACACGTCTGGGTTCTACCAGATACTGACTCAAAATGTAACAAAACACATATTTGGTCTGGTATTCATCAGATACATCACCGAAAAAATAATTTGTCTGTATAGAGTAGCATAAACCAATTCTAACGAAGTGTCTTCCAGGAGCTTCAACTTCATTTCCATGGGTGTGTACATGGATTTACATTCCAACATGTTAAACCTCTTCATTATTTCAACTACATACTTCCCTTGGTTAAGGAATATCTTCTATGGGTTCAACCAAACTTCAATACCTAATAGATAAAGCATTAGGTCTTTCATCAAACTCTATAGCTATCTTCTTCTTAAATATGTGATGAGATTTTCTTCATCTTGTCAAGAATACATCATCTACATATATTAGTAACATTACTGGATCATCATTCATGACCTTGAGGTAAAGGTTAGAATCAACTTTACTCTTGGTAAAGCCCAAGATCTTTAGGAAATTGTCAATTCTTCCATATCAAGCTCTAAGAGCTTGCTTCAATGTGTATAGATCCTTCTTCAACCTGCAAACCCGAGTCTTTCTATCTTCAACTTAAAAACAAATTTTCACATTACATTGTACCAATCTAGTAGACTTTCTCAGCTACAAATTAATCTGCATAATCATGTGCTAGCTCTATGTGCTTTTTTCAAATAACTATCTGTCTCACTTCTTGAGAGTATGTCCTCTCCTCTTTCTGCAACTCTTCCTTCTGGAAGTGGGAATATGCACCTGCAACTAATCTGTAGCTGAGAATGGTTTCTCTATTCTCATTGTGACTGTTGAAATCTATGAGTAACTCCTCTTATTCTATCACAACAACAATGTCATCTAAAACTGAGAGTGGCTCAATAACTGATACTGAAGGTAGATCTTCTTCTTTCATGGAGGTGACTCTATTTTTTATTGTAGTCATGTCTCCATGTCCCAACTAATGTACCACACCAACTTCCACTCAATTTTAAAAATTGGGATTTCTCCCCCTGCATCTCATACTATATATGAATCATGGTTGTTCCGGTTGTCTTCATGAATATTGGAACTATTTCTTCAATTTTTGAAGTGTCTCATCATAGTATTCTCCCTCTTGCTGGGAGAATCCTCGGGAAACACATCATTATTTGTACATCTACAACATTCTTGATCTGTTATATCAATCTTGGAGGTCAATACTGACTTCTCTTCTAGTCTCATGGAAAAATCCATATCTTAGTATTTATCACTAGATTCCTTCTCTGTCACTGAAACAAGGGAATATTCCCAAGAGATTTCATATCTCCTATAAGTTTTTGAAGCTATGATCTAGTATTCTCATGGCATCTATCTCCCAGTCCTAGAAGTTGTCTCTTCATCTTGATCCTTTCTGAGATCATGATTACTCTTGATTTCTTCTAAGTCTAAAAGGACTTCATCGTCTCTTATGGGGTATACTTCGTGTTGAATACCAAATCTAAATATGAAAATTTGAGTCAGACTTGAAGTGAATTATGCTTCTTGTCAAGGTAGCTTCATTATCCTTTGAACAAGTCTACTGTGAGTTCTTGTTCTAATGTTCGGTCATCTTTCGATCCTTTTGTTTCTTATAATCAATCTCCATGTGAAATACTATGGATTTAAAAAGATATCTTCTTATTTATCTTCTTTGGTACATGAATGTATATGGTTATGTACATAGTCTGCTTCATGTCTCATCTAAGTTGTTTCCTTCTGCAACCTTCACTATATCTTTCTCAGGGTTATCACGTGAAACCTGAAACAAGGTCAACAAAACAACAAGAAAGAATAATACTCTTTTTATAATAGTAAATAAAATAATATCACGAATAATCATCACAATAGCTCCTTTATAGATTTCACTAGTGACCTATCTGAAACAAAGATCAAAAGAAAGAAATACAATATGAAATGAGGTAAACACTCTTCTAGTGTTTTGATCAAACATTACTCCATGGTAACCTGGAACCAACACAAGAAGTTTCTCCTAGAGGAGATGTTAGTTGTATCTAGTAAATGATTACATTAAGCATTTATCTCAATATTCTCACATCCTACCAAGCATAATACTTTTCAAAGACTGCTACCTCAACTATAGTGCTTACTTGTAAAGGGGTTATAGTTATCAAATTGTCATGTGCAACTTTGAATATTATCAACTTAATTAATCAAGCCTGGAACCTGGAGTCTTGTCCTCAATAATGAGTGTGTTGTGTTTCTTCCAAGTCTCCTTCACTCAAGATGACAAGTGATTTCTTCAACCTGTCTTCTATACTAAGACAATATGCTATATTTATAGAAATTTGGGTTAGAGGATAAACTCTAAGATATCAACTTTAATCAATATAATACTTTGACTTAAATTTTGACCAAAGGTTAGTATGATGGTCATAGCTTCAACATTCAACCTAGATCAAAATAATTTCATAACAAGTAGATGCATATCAGAATAATCAAACCTGGGTTGCATTATTCCTTTGAATGTGTTGGATCTTGAGATCCTTCTGGATCTATGGAAAGAGATCCCTTCTCCTACAAGTACCTTTTAAATATTAACACTTTAAACATATGTGAATACATACCTCTAATACTATTTTCAGGTAGTGTCACCATCTAGTAGCAACGGTAATAGTTACCAAGTCTTAAAAACTTCAAGGGTGACTACAATTGGTACTACATCTGATACTTCTACCGATACCGCAACTGATACTTCAACTGATTCTGAAACTGCAACTGCAACTTAGGGTTTTATGAGGAAACCCTAATTTTTGAAACTTCAAATTTTGAAATTATGATCCAGGGGCTAGATGCACAGAGCCGAGGTATGTAAGTTGGTGCAGTCATACTTCTGAAAATTCAAATTTTACCCCTTGAAACTGAGCTTGTGGAAATATGTACTGGTACTTCTGGTACTGGTTCTGGTTTCCTGTTTTTCTGATACTTCTGGTTTTCTAGTACCAATGAAAACTAGGGTTTCACTTTCTGGGATTTCTGTCCACCGAAAAAGTGCGCTCAAGGTGACAAAGATTTCCCTAGGCTAGGACACACTTTTCTAGATGCTTTTAATATGATATTCCTCTTCAACAAAAGCCCTAATTTTCTTGTACGACAACAGTGACATTTTTCTTTATCCAATGAAAGATGCTCTCTTCATCTTAGCTCTGATACCATGTTAAGGTTTAAGTTATTATTAGGTTTATTTTCAATTTAATAGATAACAATAGTGTAGGTAGGATCACTGAGAGAAACACAATCACAAGATACAAAAAATTTATCCTAGGAAACCCTCATGGGGGAGAAAACCCAATAAAACATTCCTTAATATAGATAGCCAATACATTCCCAAGACAATAAACCAAAACACTAGAGAATATCCAACAATGAGCAATGCCCCTCTCTCTTCCTTCTTCTTCCAAATGCAACTACCAAACTTGCACACTGGATGAGAGAATGAGTGAGTGAGATAATGAGGTTTTGGATTCCTTTATTTATAATGAGGCGCAGGGCCGACTTGTCTTCTTAGTGGTTAAAACCACTCTAATTAGGCCTAGAGGACGACTTCTTAATTTTCATAATACAATTAGAGTTTGACCAATCTGCAAAAAGGCATTTTGTCAATTACAATGCTTGACATGATCAATCCAGAAAAGGGGATTGATCTAATGAATAATGACTCAATAAATAAATAAAAAAATCTTTGTAGCTACAATATTTCAACACATTTTAGTGGTTATTCATAGGCCTCCAAGTGGGACAAAATATTCGTGAGTAGGTTTTATGCACTAGAAATGGGTCTTAGAACCTAAACAAGGTCCAGGGATAGAACAAGATCCGTAAACCCTAATTGAACATTCTCAAGTCGAAACACCATGAACAACGCCTAGAAACTATGACACTATCCCTCACTACAGTGTCTTTTCCCTAGGAATTGGATATGGGTGTGATTAATATGTGTTTCCCATTTTAGATGGGTCTTAGGGCCTTGAAAATGATTGTGGTGAATAAAAAATAGGTTGAGGATATTGAACATGGTCGAGGGAAGGAAATAACAACCTCATGTATTAAACATAGCTTCTCAATATTAATCACCATGAATGAATATTTAGACCACCACATGGGACCCTCACCATCATCAAAGAATAAAAAAAATGAATTAGAATATTATTTAAGATTCACAATTTCAAAATCCTTAAATAATTCCTTAAGCCAAACCATAGAAGCTTTATAAGGGGTACTTGATCTTTGACTAGGATATAGGAGCCATGAGTAGGTTTTCTGCACTAGAAAATAGATGTGAAAACATAAACGTGTTTAGGGGATAAACAAATTCCTTAGGCTGTAATTGAAACTTCTCAATATCAACCACCATGAACAACACCTATAAACCATGACATGGGTTGTCTATAGGGAGTCTTTGAAATACAAGTTGAATATGGGAACCATTAAGAGGTCTTAGGAATAATGGATGGATCTTGGGTCCTTAAACATAATTAAGGGAAGGAAACAAGAGCCTATAACCCTAATCCTTTCTTCATAGGATAAATATACATGGATGAGTCCTCAAACCACCACGTATGACCTCTATAAGGTATCAATCACCTCCAAGGAGACAAAAGGAGACTAAGGGTTCCATGACTAGGTTATTTGAAAACAAATAATGGATCTTTATGTATAACCAAGGTCAAGAGAGGAAAAAAAGGGCCCTTTTCCCTAAATGGATATTCTCATGCTTAAGAATTATTAAAAACAACTACAACCCACTAAACACATTCTTTAAACACCACACAAGACTCTTGTAGGGTATATATGACCCACTAGAGGGATATCAGCACCATGAATAAACCATAAAATAGGCCCTAAATAGGAATGCATATAACTCCCACACCAAGAATCCTTATAATGGATATGGAATGGTTCTTTATCATACAAGTGGTATACAAGCACCATAAGTAGGTTTTGTGCACTAAAAATGGGCCTTGAGGTGACCCTAAACATGGTTTGGGGGGGGGGGGGACAATGAGGTTTATCCCTAAGTGAACCTTATCAAGCTCAAGTTAAATTGTTAGGGGAGGAAAAATTTAGGCCTTAGGACCTAAACATCACTTTTTATGTTCAATAACCATGAAGAATACTTGTAAACCACAACATAGGACCTATTTTTGGGGTCTTTGGCATCAGAGTTAGATATGAATGACATTAGGATGTTTTTCATGTTGAGGATGGGTCACCGAGCATTGACCATGGTTAAGGAAGTAAAATAAGTGCCTTGGAATATTGTTGAATGTTCTCAAGCTCAATATCCTTGAATAAGCCACATCCTAGAAAAAACATGTGATTCCTTTGTAGGGGTTCATTGTAGACCTTTTAGTGGCATATGGGTGCCATGGGTAGGTTTTGTATCATAGAAATGGATATTGACACCTAATGATGGTAAAACGGGATAAATATGGGCACTAAGTCTGAATGTTTTAACCTTATTGAGATCAAGTGCCATAAACAACACCTAGAAACAATCCCTCACTAAGGGGTCTTTGGCCTAGGATTTGGATATGGATGTCATTAATATGTTTTTCACATCATCAATGAATCGATAGGACTTAACCATGGTTTTGTTAGATAAATAATATACATAGACCTTTGAATATGGTTAGGGGAGGGAAATAACAAACTCAATCCCTAAACATAGCTTCTCAATCATAAGAGACATGATCATATCCTCAAACCAATAAATATGACCATGGATTAGTCGAAGGGCATTGACCATCCTCAAATAATGAAAAAAAAATCGTTATGATTTTACTAAAGCTTCTCAATTTCAATATCCTTAAAAAATTCCTAAAACCAACACATAATAACTTTGTAGGGGGTGTTTGGACTTTGAGTGGGATATAGGCACCATGAGTAAATTTTATGTATTGAAGTATGTGTTGATGTATAAATTTGTCCAGGGGGGGAATTACCTTAATACCTAATCAAACCTTCTCAATATTAACCACTATGAACAACATGTACATGTTGGAAAATTGAGAGGGACAGTTAATCAATATGAGCACTTTATACCACTTTTAACCATAATATATAAACAACAACTTTATCAAAAATATTCAACAATTTATCATCAATGTATCATCTATGATTGCATTCAAAATATAATGAGAATATAATCATAAGAAATATCACATCAACAACATCACATCAAATTGTTGGAAATATAACTAAGAGGGGGAGGGGGGTGAATCAGTTATGTATATAAGCTTGAAAACTTTCCTGTTATTTTCTGATTCTTTCTAGATTATTATTTAATGTGTTGTTGATAACTTAACATGCATAGATATACAGTATTTTATTGATCACACAGAATACATAGAGACATTGATTTTCATGAGGAAACCCATAAGGATGAAAACCTCTCCTTCTTAGGATGTCAATCAAGCTCCAACTTTCATGTACATCACAGTCTTTGAGCTCCAACCCAATTATGAGGCTACAACCTTTGATAGCAAGCTACAACTTGCAGAGAGAACCAAATCTCATATTTATCTAGCACCAAATCCTAGGTTTCCCGAGCACCCACTAGATGAAAGCACCAACTCCCAGAAAATCTTCTAGCACTAACTAGAATTTAAAGGATTGAAATCCTCCCTAGCACCACCCTAACACCCTGATTGAATCTTACAAAACTTTACTTACTTTCTCTGTCTCTAATATGGTCTGTTACAGCTCCATGTCTTCTCTGCCTCTTGCAGCTTCTATACTATGTTCCGCTTCTATCATCTGCTCTTTCTCCTGCTGCGCACTTTTTATACCTTTGTTAAGCTTATCTTCTTCATTTATACTTTGTGTTGTCTCTGCATTCTATACGTTGCACATCTGATCTCCAGTTCAGGTCCTGTACACGGTCACATTCTACCCACATGCATAACTATTAGAAAAAGAGCCTCACTCTTCTCTATTATGCATCATTTTATCACGAAAAGTCCTTTGCGAGATAATCCACCCAACTCTTCATATTCTTTTGCGGTTATACAGATTATTTTAGTCATCAATGGCTTATCTTGAGATTCTTTTCCTTCTTTGGAAGTGCAACCCTTCATCTTCTCTATCACAATTGAGCTTATCCTCTCTATTATAGTTACAGTCTTCTACACTCTTCCATCTGTCAATTGTCTCTATGATGAGTCTTCATTCCACTGGTAGTTATCTCGAGACTCTTTAGCTCCTTTGGCGATCACCCTGAATCTCTTCAAATTCTTTGGCAGATACCATTAGTCCATTCTGGAAGTTACAGATAGAATCGTCGCATGTTCATCCCTTTGGCGCGTTTTCCCTTCCTGAGAAAACTTCACAGTGGGTGCTATATCTTCTTGCTAATCCCCTTCCTTTCATGTGACCACCGGCGGTGACCATTCATTAACCAAGATGACTCTTCATGACTTCACATTTTGGATTTTCTTCTATGAGTCACCCTGACTCTCCCAACTCCCGATTTCTGAAGAAGAGCCTAGCATTGCTAGCTTCATTCCCTTTATCCTCCAATGATGTGACATCCGTCTCCGACCTAGGGCTTAATCTCCTGGGCACTTCATGACTTCATGTATCAGGTAATCTATTGTGAGTTTCCTTGATTATCCCAAATCGCGATATCTGAAGTCGAGCCTAGTGACGTGCTAGCACCTCCCTTATTTTTCGCTAATCTGACCTTGGTTGTGAGTAGGGGCCAAGAAAATGGGTGCTTCGTGTTTCGTGATCTCATGAGCTTCATCGTGCCTGATCAACGATCCACTATCCTCAGTGATTCGATGGTCCAGATATCACCTTCGCGAATTGAGATTTCGCAAGTTTCACGTTTAGAGTCTTCTTCGATCGATGGCTCACGACATTCCTCGATCAACCATTGTGATCACCTTCTTCGGACTTCTATATTTTGTGACTCATGATGTCGTAGGTTAGAGCACCTCCCTTCTTCTGATTCCTGAACTTGCACTTGTGTCAGATCAACGGCTCATAATCCTTCCTCGATCAATAACTGTGATCACCTTCTACATTTCAGGATTTTTCATTTCGTGACATCGAAAATCAACTCACTCCTTTATTCCAAGACCAAAACCCCGACTCTCCACTTACCATATCAATGGTCTAGATCTTCTTCCAGCTAACGGTTTTGATCTCCTTCGTGAACTTAGACTTTGTAGAGTCAACGCTCTCCTACAATATTCTTTCCTTATCCTATCCTTCCACTTTAGAATGATCCAATGGTTTTCGGGTATTCCTCCTAAGCTTACGCTTCCTCCTGACTTGGAATAATTTCTAAGTGTCAAAGGCCTCGACCTTTGATCCTTCTGCGAGTCTTAATGACTTTGGGTCTCATCTGCATTTCTGAAAATGCTATCTCTCCTGAGATTTGGCAATGAAGTTAACCTCGGCCTTGGCACACACTTGCACTCTACGTGCAAATCTACGCTATTCCTTTTGAGCTTGATTCCTTCGCAAAATCATGGATTCTAAGGAATACTTTGCATGCTCCTTGCTACCTTCATGATAACCTCTGTCTATATGGAAACTCCAACTCTCTTCCCTATGCTCGTCCTCCTGATCTTGTAGACAACAATTTCTCATGGTCTCGTCATTACTGATGCTATCATTGTTGCTTTCCAATTTTCCATCATTGTTGCCAATATGCCATTGACGTTGATGTTCTTGCCATCAATGAAAAGAACACTCTGCCTGTAAACATGCCAACAATACCCCCCTTTGGCATTGATGGAAACCCTGAACGACTACACTGTTCTACTTATACCTCCAACTGTAGCATCCAGACCACACCTTTTCTCCCCCTTTGATTCAATGTCAAAGAAAATAGAGAGCGACTCTATGCTCCCCCTAATCAGATAGACTATTTATCTTGATATCAGGGTCACACCCAACTTCTGGTGTAGATACTCAAACTAAGATTTTGCAAGCGGTTTAGTGAAGATATCAACAATCAGATCATTGGATAGAATATAATGCAACGAAACAACATTTTTGGTCACATGTTCCCACAAGAAGTGATACTTAATGGGTATATGCTTGGTCTTGGAGTGAAATACAAGATTCTTTGACACACTAATTTCACTAGTATTATCACAATGAATTGGGATCGGTGAAGTATATTTTACCTCCAAGTCTGCAAGTGTCTAAATCATCCACAATACTTGGGTAGAACAAGTGGAAGCTGCAATGTATTTAGCTTCTATATTTGATAAGGAAATGGAACCTTGCTTCTTTCTCAACCATGCTACAAGGGAATATCCTAAGAAGAATGCACCTCCACTCGTTATTTTCCTTTCGTCCACATAGTTAGCCCAATCAACATCTGAATAGACTGATAGTTGAAAATTTTGATTCCTAGGATACCATAGGCCATAGTTCTTTGTTCCTTTCAAGTATCTGAATATTCTTTTGACAACTAACAAATGACTCTGTTTAGGTGCACCCTGATACCTTCCTACCATTACAACAACATGCATTATGTCAGGACAGGATGTTGTGATGTACAATATGTTATCTATCATTAACCCATATGAACTCTCATCAACATCAGGTGAGTCATCATCCTTTCTTAACTTGCTTCCAGTGACCATAGGTGTGCTCATAGGTGTAGAATCTTTCATTTGAAAAAATTTCAACATTTCTCTTAGATATTTCTCCTGAGAAAGAAATATTCCTTCATACCTCTGAGTAATTTGCAGACCAAGGAAACATGACAGTTCCCCTATCATAGCCATTTCAAATTCAGACTGCATGGCAGAAGAAAACCATTGTACCAATCAAGCATTATTGCTTCCGAAGATGATTTCATCTACATATACCAACACAATGAGCAAATCATTACCTTCTATTTTGATATATAGATTAGTGTCAACTTATTCCTCTCTTGAACCCTTTGTCTTGAAGATACTTATCCAGTCTATAATACCAGGCACGAGGAGATTGTTTCAACCCATATAAGTCTTTCGTTAGCTTGCAGATGAAGTTAGGGTCATCTAACTATTGGAAACCCTCTGGTTGTTCCATATAGACTTATTCTTTTAGATCTCCATTTAGAAAAGATGAATTTTAATCCATTTGATAGGCTTTAAATTGTTTATGACAAGCATATGCAAGAAACATTCTAATAGCTTCTAATCTTGCTAGCGGTGCAAATTTTTCAACAAAATCCAGTCCTTCTATTTCAGCATATCCTTTGCAGACCAATCTAGCCTTATTTATTACAATATTTCCTTGCTCATTCATCTTATTTTTGTATACCCATTTGGATCCTAATACATTTTTATTTGCTAGACTAGGAACGAGTTCCCAAGTGACATTCTTTTCAATCTGGTCCAATTCCTCATTCATTGATTTTAACCAATTTATGTCTTTACTGGATCCATTAAATTTCTTTGGTTCCACCATGGATATGAAGGCTATATGTGATTTCTTGGTGTCTTTGATTATCCTTCTCTTGGTTTGTACACCTTTGTCTTTCTCACCAATTATCTAACTTTTAGGATGATTCTTTTGAGTAATTTTGGAGGAAGGATTTGATGTTGATTGTTGTCCTGACTCTTCTTGTATGGGTGTCTCTTTTCCACCTAATTCATCATCTTCTTGTGACTCTGAGATTTGTTGTTCTTCATTTTCATTATTCTCATAATCTTTTTCATCTATCTTAATGTTTATTCTCTGCTAATCTTTTACAGGAGTTTCTTCATCAATTTAAACATCAATACAATCTACTAATTTATTGAGTCTTTTGTTAAAGCATATGTATCCTTTATTGTTCGTTGCATATCCTAAGAATATACCTTCATCATCTCTACTATCAAATTTTCCCAAATGATCATCATTATTCTTGATGTAGCATTTACTTCCAAATACTTTGAAGTGCTTGATTGATGCAGGCCGGCCAAACCACAACTCATATGGAGTTTTATCATTTTTCGGCCTTAGATGCGCTTTATTTAGAATATGAACAGCCGTGTGAACAATCTCCACCCAAAAGTTTTTTGAAATGTCCCTTTCACTCATCATAGCCCTTTCCATTTGTTGAACTGATCTATTTTGGCATTCTACAACTCCATTTTATTGAGGAGTACCTGGAATAATATATTCTCTTTTAATTCCATGTATGTCATATAATTCTTTGAAATATCTTGACATATATTCTCCTCCCCTGTCTGACCGAATTTCCTTTAACTTCCTTCCTGTCTGATTCTCAACTAATTCTTTAAACGTTTTGAACTTCTCAAACGCATCAGATTTTTCTCTCAGAAAGGCAACCCACGTAAGTCTGGAGAAGTCATCAATGACTATCATAAAGTAATGTTCTCCTCCAGTTCCTTCCTTTTGAGATGGTCCACAAAGATCCATATGAACAATTCGAAGTGGTTTCTCAAAAGATGTGAAACTCTTAGATTTGAATTGAGCACAATTCAGCTTCCCCATTTGACAGGATTCACATACAGAGTTATTAGGCTTAGATATTCTTGGAAGGTCTTTCACAGTGCCTTCATTATTCAGTTTGACAATATGATCAAAATTCAAGTGTCCAAGCCTTCTGTGCCATAACCAACTTTCATCAAATTTTCTTAAATGAAATTTATCCTTATCTTCCTTCAGAACATACACATTGTTTTCAGTTCTAACCCCTTTTGCAATCATCTCTTCTATGTTTACTATCTTTATTTTACAACTCTTGGAAGTGAAAGTGACTTCACATCCTCTATCACATATCTAATTGACATTAAGAAGATTATGCTTTAAACCATCAACAAATAATACATCTTGAAATTTTCTTCTTCCGTTACTTAATCTTACTAGACCTTTACCTCTGATCTTTCCTGAAGCATCATTTCCAAAGGTCACACTCCCTGATTTATTTTCTTTGAGTAATAGGAACTTACTTTTGTCGCATGTCATATGAATAGAGCATCCATTGTCAATATACCAAGGGTCTTTTTGTCTTTTATATGAAAACACTAATCCACACTTGTTATATTCATTTTTCTTCCAGACCTTGATGTTTTTAGCTCTATGATTTGAATCTATCTTATAGTTCTTTAAGCAACATTCTGTAGCTCTATGTCCATAATTATGGCAGATGTGACATTCTAGTTCATTGAATAAAGGATCATAATGATTGTTATGTTTAATCTGTGTCCTTTTCCCATCCATCACATGATTTGCAGTCTGTGGTTCTTTGTTACTTGGTTGTCTCATTATTTTTTGTGGCAAATATTTATTCCTTGGCTGTCTTGATTGCTCATGTCTAAATCTTAAAGAACAATTTACAGCTTTGTGGCCAAAGTTAGAGAAGTAAAAACAATATCCATAGAAAAAATCGTTGTACTTGGAAAATGGTTGTCTTCTTTGTGTAGGTCGATTTCTTCCATGCTGTTGATTTCCTTGAGCAGAGGGTGTATTATTTATTTGTTCTACAGATTTAGTTCTGGTAGCTTTTCCTTCACTCCTCCTTGGAAGTTGATTCTCTTCCTTTGTTTTTCCAGGTTTTTTGTTGTCAATGATTGTAGATTTTACAAACTTGATGGATTCTTTGTTGCTTGGTTGACCACTATTTGATCCCTCTTCATAACCCAAATCATTTTTAAACTTTGAATTCCTTCGTTGATTCATAATGGAGGCTAATACTTCTGAGGCTTTAATACTTGTCAGATTCTGATGATATAAGGCCTGAAATTTCTCTATATTTTTTTTGACAGTCACTACTTCAGCTTCCAATTTTTCACCTTTTGTTTTGGCTTCCTTCAATTGTTGTTTGAGGATGTCTTCAATCTTCTTCGCTTCTTATAATTTAACCTTCAACAGAGAAATTTCTTCAAATGCTTCATTGTATTTTTTCTCATACCTGAGTAGTAACTGTTTTTGTTTTCTGTTCTTTTCTCTGAGTCTATCAATCTCTTCCATGGCACTGACAAGTTCTCCTTCAAGATATACTACTGCTTCACAATCAATGAACTCACTTCATGTATCTTCAGTGTTTATATCTTCTAAATCTAGTAGCATGATATCATTTATTTGATCTTCAATAGAAGAGTCATTGCTTTCATCATCTGAGGGATCATCATCACTGTTTACACAAAGGATTTTCTTCTTAAAACTATCCTCTTTATAGACCTTCTTGTGTTTGTTCTTCTCTTCATCTTCATATGTCTAATCCTTTCTTGTGTGAGGACACTTAGATGCAAAATGACCTATCTTACCACAGTTGAAACATTTGAAGGGAAGTTTACCTTTGTATTTTCCTGATCCTTTCTTCAGTCTTCTCACAAAATTTTCTTCAATCTCATATATATTGGAGTCTGTGTTTTTTTCTACTTTAAAAGATGCCTCTCTTGTAGATGGAAGCACCAACTCCCAGAAAATCTTCTAGCACCAACTAGAATTTAGAGGACTGCAATCCTCCCTATAACCACCCTACCACCCTAATTGAATGTTACAAAACTTTACTTACTTGCTATATCTCTGATATGGTCTGTTACAGCTCCATGTCTTCTCTGCCTCTTGCAACTTCTATACTCTGTTCCGCTTATATCCTCTACTCGTTCTCCTTCTATGCACTTTTTATACCTTTGTTTAGATTCTCTTCTTCCTTTATACTCTGTTTTGTCTCTGCATGTTATACAATGCACCTCTGATCTCCATTTCAGGTCTTGTACATGACCACATTCTACCCATATGCATAACTATTAGAAAAAGAGCCTCACTCTTCTCTGTTCTTCATCATTTTATCACATCAATTCCTTTGCGAGATAATCCACCCAACTCTTTGTCTTCTTTGGTGGCTATATCGAGTCTATTCATCACCAGTAGCTTATCTTGAGAATATTTTCCTTATCTGGTAGTGCGACCTTTCGTCTTCTCTGTCATAGTTGATCTTATCCTCTCTGTTATAGTTACAGTCTTTGACACTCTTCCATCTATCAATTGTCTCTATTATGAGTCTTCATCCCACTAGAACTTATCTCAAGACTCTTCAGATCCTCTGGCAATCACCCTGAAGCTCTTAGAATTCTTTGGAAGATACCATCAGTCTGTTTTGGAAGTTATAGAAAGAACCTTCACGCGCTCATCTCTTTGCCATATTTTCCCTTCCTATGAAAACATCACAGTGGGTGCTATATTTTCTTGCTAATCCCATTCCTTTCACGTGACCATCGGTGGTGACCACTCATCAACCAAGATGACTCTTCGCGACTCCACATTTCGGATTTTCTGCTATCAGTCACCCCCACTCTCCCAACTCCCGATTTCCGAAGAAGAGCCTAGCACTGCTAGCTTCATTCCATTTTGCAAGATACCAGATATATAAAATATGCTGAACATAAATAAAATGCTAGAAATGGCAGAATAACAGTAAAATATCTAGCACAATCTCCACAGTAACATAGAAATGATATAAGAACAACAATAGAAATAGCACTTGATTCAGAAAGAAATGTTCATAGGCCTCTTCAAGGGGGAAACCTCCAATCAAGCAGTGCTCTATTACAATAATCTCCAAGCTAGGGTTTTCATACCCTCAACCCTTATTTATACTAAATATGTCTATTAAGAGAAGCATCTAGAGGAAGATCCTTCTAGAAGCTGAAGCTTCTATTAGGTCTTCTTACATCCACCTTATTCTATTTTATTGAAAGGCATTATTAATATTGACCTTTATTACATCCAAATACATTGATCTACCTATGTGCAGGTTAGGACCTTAACATGTCTGCCCCCTTAAAAACAACCTTGTCCTCAAGGCTTGAGATGTGGAAACTGCTGCAGAATGGTAGCTGGTTCCCAAGTGGCATCTGCTGGAGTCATATCTTTCCACTGTACTAGCACTTCCTTGATGGTTCTCTGACGTAGGTGACGCTCACGCTGGTCCAAAACTACTTTTGGATATAGCCAAATGGATCCTTCTTTAGCTAACTCTGGAAGGTTAGTTTGAATTTGGCACCTGGTTCCAATCACCTTCTTCAAGCATGAAACATGAAAAAAAGGATGTAGCTTCGATTGACTGGGCAGAGCTAACTGATATGCGACTTGTCCTACACGCTTGAGAACTATGTAAGGGCCATAAAATTTGGGTGCTAGCTTCTGACAATGCTCGGCCTTGAGGGAAGTTTTCTTATATGGTTGTAGTCTTAGAAACACCTGATCCCCTTCTACAAATTGACGTTCAGAGCGACCTTGATCTTCTTGTTGCTTCATTCTATTCTGTGCCATGACCAAGTTCTCTTTAAGGGTACGAAGGATATCCTCTTGGACTGTAAGTGTTTGGCCAACCGCCTGGACCTTCGAGGTACCCGGTAAGTATGAGAGAACTGAAGGTGGCTTCTGTCCATATACCACTTCAAAAGGAGTCATGCGAGTGGCTGTATGGTATGTAGTGTTGTACCACCATTCGGCGAGGGGTAACCATTGAACCCACTGGTGTTGTTTTTCAGAGGCAAAGCACCTAAGATATGTTTCCAAACACTTGTTGACAACTTCCATTTGTCCATCTGTATGGGGATGATAAGCTGAGCTGAGATGCAATTGTGTGCCTTGTAGCTTAAACAGTTCTTGCCAAAAATTGCTTGTGAAAGTTGGGTCTCGATCAGAAACAATAGAGTGCAGCATGCCATGAAGCTTGAAGACCTAGTCCATGAAAATTTGAGCCACTGTGGATGCAGTAAATGGGTGGTGAAGAGCGCAAAAATGAGCATACTTGGAAAGGTGATCCACCACCACCATTATGACTTATTTATTCCTCAATTTGGGTAAGCCTGTAATAAAATCCATAGAGATATCCTTCCAAATAGCAGGGGGAATCGAAAGCGGTTGGAGGGTGCTTGGAGATTTGACTGTTTCTCCCTTGTTGTGTTGACACACCTCACATTCAGCGACAAACTTACGGATGTCCTGTTTCATACCATCCTAGAAAAAAGAATGTTTGACTCAGTCATATGTTTTGGTGAACCCTGAGTGCCCCGCTGTGGGTGTAGCATGAATCTCAGAAAGTACCATGGATTTGAGCTTGGATTGTTTACTTAAATACAAGCGGCCTTTGTATTGAAGCTCATCCTAGAGCCAGGAGTACCCTGGGGGAACCAAAGCCTTGTGCTGTAGTTGTTGGATTATATGCGAACTTTTGGGATCTTGAAGCCATTCCTGGCGCACAGTTTGGAGCCAATCGGGTACAATGAAGGAAAGAGAAAAAAGGGATCCTTCGTCTTCATATTTTCGAGACAGTGCATCTTCCACGACATTGTCATTTCCCTTCTTGTAAATCATCTCATAATCATATCCAAAGAGCTTAGTCACCCATTTTTGTTGCTCCTGGGAGGAAATGCGTTGTTCCAGAAAGTACTTGAGGCTTTGATGGTTGGTGTTAATTTGGAAGCGTTTCCCCAAGAGATAAGGAAGCCACAACTCAACGACATGCAGAATCACCAACATTTCTTTTTCATAAATGGGTTTTCCCAGATTCCTTTCAGACAGTTGCTTGCTAGTGAAGGCTAAAGGTCGACCCTCTTGCATAAGGACATCATCGATTCCTTTCCCTGAGGTGTCACATTCCAACACAAAGGTCTTTGTGAAGTCGGGAAGGGCCAGAACCGGAGTGGTGCACATGGTCATCTTCAAGGTTTGAAAAGCTTGAGCAGCTGCTAGAGTCCAAGTGAAAGAGTTCTTTTTGAGGAGAGTCGTGAGAGGTGCTGCAATCTTTCCATAGTTCTTAACGAACTTGCGATAATACCCTGTGAGGCCCAAAAATCCATGCAAGCTTTTGAGAGTATTCGCGTGCGGCTAGTCTTGCATAGCTTCAATCTTTTTCGGGTCCACCCTGATGCCATCTTTTCCCACCAGATGACCCAAGTATTCTACTTCTGAGGCACCAAAAGCGCATTTGGACTGTTTCAGGAAAAGTTGGTGCTGAGAGAGTAGGTGGAGAACTTGATCCACATGAGTAAGATG
>ML784903.1:284529-301892 GCA_009831015.1 Picea engelmannii | reverse complement strand
CGGGTCCACCCTGATGCCATCTTTTCCCACCAGATGACCCAAGTATTCTACTTCTGAGGCACCAAAAGCGCATTTGGACTGTTTCAGGAAAAGTTGGTGCTGAGAGAGTAGGTGGAGAACTTGATCCACATGAGTAAGATGGTATGTCCAAGTTTTTCTATAGATGAGGATATCATCAAAGAAAACTAAGACAAAATGACAGAGAAAAGGGCGGAAGACATGGTTCATGAGGCTCTGGAAGGTGGAGGGGGCATTACACAAACCAAAGGGCATGACCAAAAACTCATAGTGGCCCTCATGAGTGAGAAAGGTGGTCTTGGGAATGTCGGCCTCTTTCATATGTATTTGGTGATAGCCCGAGCGAAGATCAAGTTTGGTAAAGAATTGGGCACCACTCAATTCATCAAAGAGGTCATCAATGACAGGAATGGGAAATTTGTCTTTGATGGTCAGTTTGTTGAGAGCATGAAAGTCAGGACACATTCTCCAAGAACCTTCTTTCTTCAGTACCATGACTACCAGAGAGGAGTAAGGGCTCGTACTAGGACGGATGACACCGACAGTAAGGAGTTACTGGACCATTTTTTCAATTTCATTTTTTTGTGCAAAGGGGTGGCGATATGGACGGATATTGGGGGGAAGGATTCCTGGGATAAGGGGAATGGAATGATCATGAACACCACGGGAAGGAGGGAGTCCTTGGAGAGTGGAAAATACTGTTTGATGTTTAGAAAGGAGGGCTTTGAGGTCTTGGGGCACTGCGGGTATCTCTATGGCTTGTATGGCGTGGAGTTGGGCAATGACACCAGAATGACCTTTTTTGAGCAGTTTTTCCATGCGATGAGAACTGATGACCTCAGGTGAACCAACAATGATGCCTTGGAATTTATATTGGAGGCCTCCTTGGTCGAATTGCATGGTTAAGTTCTGAAAATCCATGAGAATGGGACCCAAAGTCTTAAGCCAGTCTGCACCCAACACAATGTCACAACCGCCCATGTCAATAGTAAACATATGGGATTTTAGGTGGTAGTCACTTATTTGTAGATGCACATTTTCACAATGCCCGCCACATTTCTTAGAACCACCATTGGCAATCATGATTTGAAAATTTTTGATAGCATGGATGTAGCAATGGG
The DNA here is from genome assembly GCA_009831015.1 of Picea engelmannii. Taxonomy (NCBI): domain Eukaryota; kingdom Viridiplantae; phylum Streptophyta; class Pinopsida; order Pinales; family Pinaceae; genus Picea; species Picea engelmannii. Next base: position 300,753 of record ML784903.1, on the reverse strand, counting down.
TTTCTTGGGCAATGCGGCGATGAATAAAATTGTGGGTGCTGCCACTATCAACCAGAATGATGACCTTTCGGTGCTTGATGTAACCGATTAGCTTGAGGGTTTGGGGGGTAGAGAAGCCGGTGAGAGCATTGAGGGAAATGATCGGTTCCACTTTGGGAGGGTTGGAGGGAGGGTTTATGTCAGTGATTTCTGGTGACTCGGGCACAAGGGGAGTGTCAACATCCTCTTCCGGAATATCCTCGGAGATGGCCATAAAAAGATTTTTTTCCTTACATTTGTGGCCTGAGAAATATTTGTCATCACAATTATAATAGAGGCCTTTGAGTTGGCGTTCAGCCATTTCAACCCTGGTCAATTTTTGGATCTTTAATGGGGCGGAGGGAGTAGTGGGGTTTACTGGTTTAGGGCGAGGGATAAAGGAAGGCTTACGATTTTGAGAGGAAACAATTTTTTGTGCTTCTTTAGATTTTTTAGTAGCCTCCACCCAATTCGTAGGTCGAGCCATGAGGACATGGGACCGGATCTCCTCCTTGAGGCCACTGATAAAACACTCTTGAAAGAAAGCATCAGTCATGCCCTCTGTTCGAAAAGCCAGGTGCTCAAATGTAGCTATGAAGTCTTCTATTGTGCCTGATTGCTTCAATTTTGTCAAACGACCCAAATGGTTGGTGTCAGTGTTAAAGTGTTCATAAAGCTCAGTCGCAAATTGGGTCCAAGCAATATACCCTTGACGGGAAGTTTTTCTCCATTGCCACGATTGCCAGTGTTCTTGATCTAGATGGAGAACACCATACTGGAGTTTGGCCAAGTCATCGGTAATGTTGTAGAGAGAGAAATAATGTTCCATTTGGGTGACCCAACCAGTGGGGTCTGAGCCATCAAATTTGGTTACATCCACTCACAAAAGGCGTATGTCTCGTTGAAAGTGATGGGGCTGAAAGGAATGGGAAGAAGTTTCACCTTCAGTCTTTATATGTGCATCAGGAAAAGAGTCATCAGTAGGGATATTGAGTTTGGTGTAGAGTGATGCAAAGATAGATTCAAGCTAGGTGGTCAGATCGTGTTTGACTTCCATTATTGTGGACTGCACGGCTGCATTTACAGATGCATTTATGGTGGTATTGATGGATGTATCACGGGAGGCAATAGTAGCACTGAGTTGTTGCACTTCTTGTTGGGTCTCGAGGAAACTAGATTGCAAGGAGTTGAAGCGAGACTCAAGTTCTTGGCTACGGGTATGGGCCATGAGGATGGGTGAACTGAAAAGGGAGCGGGCGGGGTCTGAAATTTTTGCAGAAAAATGATATGGATGAATGTGATAAAGGAGAAGAGATGAATCTAATGGAATAGGTCTCAAATAATGGTGAAAAAATTTCCAGACTTTTATTTTTTTTTAACAGCTGCGGAGTTATACTTTGGTTTGAAGAATGTTGCAGTGCTGAAGTCCCCAAATTCTTAATCAGAAAGAAATGTGTATTTACTTGGCAACCTGAACACAGATGCGCAACAATAGATCTCGCTGGTTTGATTTGTTTATGTTTATGTTTATGTTCCCCAAGGGTTAGCTATTCAAGGGTTCTACAGAAAAGGGTTTACCCTATGCTATAGCTCTCTGATATACGTGCATGGTCCAACAGTAGTACTTAGCCCAATATCTCAGGGCACTAACTAAGGAGGATAGACTGTACCCTTAGTCGTACTACCAAACTACCTAGGTAATAGAGAGTATCTTCCCGAGTGTTGTTTTCGATGACAATATAGTAGTCTAGCGGCTGATAGGTTTATCTAAAGAGGGCTTTAGGAAATCTAGGCCGATCCGCACAAAGGTGTTGTCTAATGCGCTACCACTCGAAGGGGTACCAACAAGGGTTACAAGGGTGGCCAACAGATGTGCGCTTAAGAACGACTTGTATTTCCTACGTGTGTGAATCCCTCAACCACGGGTTTATGCACGTAACGACAAATCTCTATGGCTTAAAGACATCGGAATACATCTCTACCCTGGAAAAAAAATACCCACAATTTCTGCCAAGGAAAGTGCTCTGATACCACTTGCAAGATACCAGATATATAAAATATGCAGAACAGAAATAAAATGCTAGAAATGGAAGAATAACAGTAAAATATCCAACATAATCTCCACAATAACACATAAATGATATAAGAACAACAATAGAAATAGCACTTGATTCAAAAAGCAATGTTCACAAACCTCTTCGAGGGGGCAACCTCCAATCGAGCAACGCTCTGATACAATAATCTCCAAGCTAGGGTTTTCATACCCTCGACCCTTATTTATACTAAATATGTCTATTAAGAGAAGCATCTAGAGGAAGATCCTTCTAGAAGTGAAAGCTTCTATTAGGTCTTATTACATCCGCCTTATTCTATTTTATTGAAAGGCCTTATTAATATTGAACTTTATTACATCCGAATACATTGATCTACCTATGTGTGGGTTAGGACCTTAACACCTTTATCCTCTGACGATGTGACCTTCGACTCTGACCTAGGGCTTAACATCCCAGGCACTTCATGACTTCATGCATAAGGTAATCTGTTGTGAGTTGCCTCGATTCTCCCAACTCGTGATATCTGAAGTGGAGCCTAGCGATGTGATATCTCCTCCCTTAACCTTTGATTTTGTGACCACAATACTAACTTTCAAGCACTTCGTGACTTCGTAGATCGGATATTCATCTGTGAGTTGCCTTGATTCTCCCAACTTGTGAAATCCAAAGTGGAGCCTAGTGACGTGCTAGCTCCTCCCTTATTTTTGGCTAATGTGACCTTGGTTGTGACTAGGGGCCAAGCAAAAGGGTGCTTCACATTTCATGAACTCGTGAACTTCATCGTGCTTGATCAATGGCCCATGATCCTTAGTGATCTGACGGTCTAGATCTCATCTTCGCGAATCAATATTTCACGAGTTTCATATTTCGAGTCTTGTCTGATCGACGGCTCACGAAATTCCTCGATCAAAGGCTGCGATCACCTTCTTCGCACTTCGATATTTCATGACTCACGATGTTGGAGGTTAGAGAACCTCCCTTCTTCTGATTCTTGAACTTGCACTTGGGTCAGATCAACAACCCACAATCCTTCCTCGATGAATGGTTGTGATCACCTTCTGCATCTTGGTATTTCGCATTTCATGACATCAGAAATCAACTCGCACCTTTTTTCCAAGACCCGAACCCCAACTCTTCTCTTACCAGATCAATGATCCATATCTTCTTCTAGCCAATGGATGTGATCTCCTTCGAAAACTCGAACTTCGTAGAGTCAACACTCTCATGCGTTCTTCTTTGATTATCCTATCCTTCCACTTTAGAATGATCCAACGGTTGTCGAGTATTCCTCCTGAGCTTATGCTTCCTCTTGACTTGGAAGAATTTCTAAGTGTCAAAGGCTTCAACCTTTGATCCTTCTACAAGTCCTGATGACTTTGGGTCTCGTCTTCATTCCTAAAAATGCTATCTCTCCTGAGCTTTGGCAATAAAGTTAACCTCGGCCCTGGCGCTCACTTGCGCTCTACGTGCAACTATGCATTATTCCTCCTGAGCTTGATTCCTTTTGCAAACTCACGGAGTCTAAGGAATCCTGTACATTCTCCTTGCTTCCTTCATGATAACCTCTGGCTATCTGGAAACTCCAACTCTCTTCTTTGTGCTCGTCCTCCTGAGCTTGTAGACAACAATTTCTCATGGTCTCGTCATTATCGATGCTATCATTGTTTATTTCATGTTTGTCATCATTGTTGCCAATATGCCATCGATGTTATTTTTCTTGCCATCAATGAAAAGCACACTCTTCTTGTAAACATGCCAACACAAATACAAAGTACACCAATATTTACTTGGAAACCCAAATGGGAGAAATCCACAGAAGTCTTTCTTAATATAAAGAATTCAATCATAGGAAGAACCAACCTCCAAATTATCCAGCTACAACTAGAAGGAGGCTACAACCCCCTATTCTCAGGATCCAACCTGAAGGAAGCTACAACTCCCTGAATTCTCTAGCTCCAACCAGAAGGAGGCTACGACCCCCTGATTCTTAGGCTCCAATCTGAAGGAAGTTACAACTCCCTAATTTCTCTGGCACCAAGTGGAAGGAGGATGAAACCCCCTTTCCTTTCCTCTTCCTTTTGCCTTGAAATATAAGTGTATACCAACTATCACTACAATAACCACCACCACTATCACTGTCACTACCACTATCACATCAACTTGTAACTTGTCACTGTATCCAACATGTCACTGTCAATATGTTACATCAACCTGTCACTGACCAGCCTGTCACTGATCATCCTGTCATATCAACCTATCACTGATCAACATGTCTAACCTGTCACTATCATAGATACTCAACTAGATCCTCGCACATGGATCAGATACTAAGGAAATCTCTCAACTACATGTCCAACATCACCAACACATTCCTCCACCAAGCATGTATTGAACCATCAACATGTACCATACCAAGCATCAACCATGTACCATAACCTATACCACAACAAGTGCATTGACCATGCATTGACACTTGTACCAAACCATGCATGAACCATGCACCAAAACTTGTACCAAACTGTGCATCAACCATGCACCACAACATGTATTAAATCATGCATCAACCATGCACATGAACCTGTACCATACCGTGTACATCAACCAAAACCTATGTCATAGTGTGTGTCAACACCATATCATGCATCAACTATGTATCTCACCATGCATCAATTTAACCAAGGAATGTCTCATACGTATACCAAAAATGTATCTCAAACAATGTGCCCAATATCCAAGATGCTCCTCAAATCATGTGCCTCAAGCATATACCATATCACTCATCATATGTCTCAATTATGTCATACACCATGTAACATAAGATATCATCAATGAAGTTCCTCAACAAAGTACTAAACAACCAATAACATATACCAAGTATATGCCTCAACCATGTACCTAAGTTGTGCCTCAAGCATGTGTCAATGCCTTAAAAATATATCAAAGACTTTCCTCAAGCATGCACCATAACATCATCAACATGTAACCATAAAAAAATGCATATAAACATAAATGCAACTCTATAATATACCTGGTGTATGTGATCATATACTTGTAGACCTTCCTCAACTTCATCAACAAGAGAATAGAATCTTCATCAAACTTTACCTTAGTCTCACATGACTAGTGTTTGGATTAGTCACAAACCATAACTTTCAACAAGCATAAATATGAACCTATAACGAATAAAGGTATGAAAATTCTACCCAATATTACTCTATATATTCTTTACAATTCCTCCAATCTTCATTGCTTATAACATCCTATAAAATGAGTTATAGAAAAAATGGTAGACCTTGTTGAATTTTGGCTTATTTTGGAGAGTTAACTTGTATAGCATGTCATGCGTGGAATATTTGATATCTGGATCTGAAAATCATACAAAACATACTACGGATTGTACTATATCTAATTTATTTTTTCTCATGGATTTTTGATCCTCTATGAAGAGGTCATGGCCATTTTATCCGGAACACTTGTTTGAGACTAGTTTCAGGACTATCCAAAAATCATATTTTCCACAGAGTGTATCTCCGAATATACAACAACCCAGAAGATGAAATTTTTACCCTAAGTACCTTGAAATGTATTCTCAACATCCTCCAATTTTATCTATCTGAATAATTATAGAAAAAACATTATAGCTGAAATGGTAAGATGAAATTTAAATAACATAGCTTAGAACACATCATCATAAGACTTCATCCTCCCTTGGAATTTCTCCCTTCTTTACTTCATTTTCCCTCTGAAATTTTCCTCAAATCTTGTTGGTTACCTCAAATATGAATCACTTACTCACATAGAATATATTAAATAGAATGTGTGTGTATGTACTTATGAGTGACTTCTTGAGGTGTATATATACTTTTTCTAACTAACCTCTTTCCTTAACTTTAGGGCTTCTTGAACTTTCTTGTTACAACCAGTTTACCCTTTCATTAATGACTTCAAACAAATTAGGGGATTATTAACCCATAGTGTAACCAATTAGGGGCTTATTAACCCATCTTTGGCCCTAAAAGAAGGTTATAGAGCTACAAATTTCCTTATGAAACATGTTAAGGTGAGGGAGTTTTACATGGTTTTTATTTTATGTAAAATAATGTGTGTGTACATTTTTCCTTTTCCCCTAAAAGAAGGTTCTAGTGCTACAAATTTCCTTATGAAACATGTTAAGGTGAGGGAGTTTTACATGGTTTTTATTTTATGTAAAATAATGTCTGTCTCTTTTGTTGTTGGTTATTAATGTTACACATTATTTTTGTCATCCCTATGACTGTTAATCATGTAAACCTATCTGTTGCCTTCAGAGGGGTCAGTGGCTTGAGTTCCTGAAGAGAGAAGGGAGAAGAACTTTTCCTGAGAAAAGAAGTTGCATTTTCCCTTGTAAAAACCCTATTAAAAAGGAAGTTCACAGGTTTCTATATAGGCAGGGTGTGAGAATGCTTGATTCTCGTAGGTTGCACCATAGCTAGGGTGCGAGATGTTCGTAGGTTGCTCTATAGGCAGGGTGCGAGAATGCCTACACGTGGGAAAAACAAGCGTTTTCTCAAATCTTCTAGAAGGAGAAACTTCTATGGTGAGGTGGCATCCGAATGGTTTGGATATTACTCTCTTTCATGATTTAGTGGGATCATCCTAACCTCCTCACCTTATCCTCTTCAACTTATAAAAGGAGAGGAGTTTTCATGGATAAAGTTAGCTTTGGTTAGCTTGGAGCTTTTGGAATTGGCTAAGTTGGATTTGGCTTGGAATTATCAGCTTTGGGTTTTCCTAGTGTGTGGGGAACGAAGGACAGTTGGAAGGGACCTTACGACATCAAGGCCATGGTTGTAATCTCTCTTTCACATTTAATATGATATAGTAATATGATTCTTTTCTATAAATCTTGTTCTGTTTTATTGTATGATTCCTTGATTACATACATAGGTTTATATTGAGTTTATGCTATTATTATCACTTTGGTTGGTTGTGTTCTTTTGCAGGTTCATCATTGTATGAGCGTTGGAATGGAGCTAGGATGGAAATGGCGAGAGGAAGCGACATTTAAAAGGTATTCCACCTGTTGACGGGCAAAAATGAATGCTCGCCAACTGGAAGAGTGGATTCAGTCCGGGGTTGTCTAAATAACCCAAGCCGTTTGGGATGATCCACCCTGACGGGTTTAGCGGCTCCGTTGGCTGATCTAGGTCCTAGGGAAACGAAAGAAACTAACTAAAGGAACTAATCTAAATGAAAACAGCAATTAAAGAAAACTAATAAACAAATCTGAAATAAATATATACAGTCTATTGTATATACTATATAGTGATAATTCTACGAAATTAAATGTTCAATTATCAACAGAATTAAATCCAACTACAAATGTACAATATTTACAGATTACAGATTTTAAATGAAAACCTGCAAAAATCATTTGTAAGTTGTCCCATGACAGCAAAACTATTGTTTTTTTATTTTTATATCTTTTATGTGAAAGAAGAGAAATAAAAAAAACTAACTAAGCTGAGTAATTAAAATAATAATCCTAACTATAAATCTGAACTATATATATCTATCTAAACTACTGAAATAACACTAATAAACTAACCTGTAATAACGCGTCCTATTTGTCCTGTGCACAGTATTTGATTCAGCTATTCGATGGGAGGAAACCTGCACCAGATTCTTCACAGGCTTCTCGTAAACAAGAAGAAACAGTGCTCGTTTGAATATAAACAACAGAACAAACAAGACATAAAACCGACAACAATCTTATGATTTACAAATCATCACAGTGAGATAAATCCCTGTATGAAGATCTGTAGAAAAATAATTTATTTAATGAAGCAGATAAACCTTTATTCATTAAATGGAAATAGAGTAATTGTTGTGATAAAATTGAGATACATAAGACATGGATAGAATTTAAATCACAACGCATTAACCTGTAATAAGTCCTGATATCTAAAGTAGTCAATGAATTAATTACAAATTAAAATGCACAAAACCTGAACGAAAGTATGATGAATTGAAAGCTAAAGCTGTTACAAAAGATCGACTTCCATTCAAGTCTGTATTATCATAAATCCACAGTCTTGTTCTCCCAACAGTGATGATGGGTTTATTTACAAAAATAAATGAGTTTATAAAGGCGATAGGGTAAAACATCCCTGTGGGAATTATCAAAAACAGTTTACAAAAAATCTGGGGATAATCTCCCAAGTCTCTATTTATGACTCAAGCTAACAACCTAAAACAAAACTACATCACAAAAGTATCTCCTAAACTGCCACAGCATGTCCAATTTGCCATTAAAATTCGTAGGTACATGAAGATGGACAAAAATAGACAAGTTTAGATAATGTTTTATTTGTAAAATTAACAAAAATCTAAATTTTAAGACTAGCTACAGAATCTTGAGATTCTGTAGCTGGTCTAATTTGAAAACATGACCGTTTTAAATCAATCCAAAACTTAAAAGAAATATATTCGAACTATTAAACAAATATTTAATTTTTAATTTAAAACAAAGCGAATCATTTAAACCAAAACTTCTATGGTAATTGAGAGCAAACAAAATCATGTTTGAATCTATTTCAATCGAAACAGACCCAAAACGAATATCAAGCAAATCTCTGGTAAGAATTCAATATAGACATAATATGTCAATCCAACACTCAACAGAATCATTTTTTAAATCCAAACTAACAGAGCCATATCAAATCTATCTTTGATACCAATCCAACTCATACAAATAATTATGCTAATTCAAGACACACATCATTGTTTGCAAATCAAGCCGAACATAAATGAATCGAACCAATTTGGGGCCGACACAATCGTTATGAAAAATTGCATCAATCAAAATATAGCTGTGTCCGAGTTTAGAAAACAAATATTTTATACAGTTCGAATGAAATCATAACCCAAACACAAATATTTATTCAAAACGAAACATAATCGTTTCTTGAATCTATTCGAACAGAACTAAACGGAAGCAAACCCAATCGACTAACCCTAATTCAAATGTACATAATTGTTTCAAAATCAAACCAAACAGAATCGAAAACAAATCAATCGTTTATACTAATATAAGAGCAATAAAATCGCATAAAACAAATCATAGCTGTGTCTGAGTTTAGCAAACAAATCTTCTGTACATGATTCATAATGAAATGATTTTGGGTAAAACAAAAATAACAGAATCATTTTGAATCTATTAAAACGAACAGAACTAATTGAAAGCAAACCCATCGGTTATATTAATTCAAACCAACTCATAAAACAAAATCGATGTTGAAACACATACCTGGGAAGTAAGAAAATGATTCGATCATGATAACTTTGAATTGACAAAAGTCATTGTTGCTTCGACATTTCTGAAGATGATTGAACCGGTGGTTTTTTGTTTCTTCTCGTTGGCTTGTAGCTTGTCGTTCTCCTTTGACAGCACTGTAACTTGTTCCTCTAAAGATTTAATATTATATTTAAACATGGGAACGTCGATGTAATAACGTTCAAGCCAATCATTACATTGAGTACAAGGTGGTTGATTTGGCCTTGGCATAATAGGCAAGGGTTCTTTCAAGTTACCAGGGGTGTCACTGTGAAGCTTAATCCCCAGGAATTTAGGATCGTTCTTGAGGCACTGAGGTAAGTTGGAAACATAGTCGTAGGGTTCCATACAGCACAGGCCATGAGAATAGGGGTATTCCTTAGTCAATAAATGTTCAATTTCGGAGTTTGAGTCCTCTCTCAGCACTATTGGCTTTTGGTCAACGTTTTGCTTGGATTTGTTCCTAGCACATCTGGATATCCATCATGTGTTCTTCTTTCCCTTACTGTTGACAGTAGTATCACCTTTTCCTTTCTTCCTCACATGCCTTTTGACGGCCTTAGTATTGTCTTTAGTACACGGGTCGGCCATGCTATCGGGTAGGTCAAGGTTGGGGCAATCCGAGGGTTTGACAGGGGGTAGAAGGATATGAAGCGGCATGGATGGTCCAACCAGAGTTTTAGTAACCACAACCTTGTCCACTTGGACAGACTCGGGAGTGGCAAATCCATTCCTTGATAGGAAGGCTTGCCAACAGTCACCACGAAGGCTCAAATGGTGGACGATAAGGACTTTGATCAAGCAGTGATGGAAAAGGTTGCTATCATCCTTCTCACGCTTAAATATTTTGGACATTTTGTAAAGACTACGTAAGAGATAATGTAGTATATTCAAAGGGTAGCCTATAAAAGTCATTAATAACCGAAGATGATACAGAAATACCAAACCATAACGACCTTTGCAGGTCACAAACTGATTAACAATTACCAATAGGTCATGCCACCTGGGTTTGAGGGCAGCGACAGGAATACCTCTATCACAGCTAACAATCTTCCTTGATGTGAATAGAAGCGGCCATGACACCTTGTCCACTTTGGAATTTTTGAACCACCTTTGCCCTGTAGCTGGTAGTCCTGTAGCTGAGCTTAGGAATTCCTCATTTAACTTGAGCTGTGTGTCTCCGACCTTAGCCCTGCATCCGTTGAAGGTGAGGGACAACTGTTGGGAAACCGAAAGGTTGAAACCTTCAAATCTTTGGATAAACACCAGCCAGCCACTTTTTTCCAAATCCTTACGAGCATTGTCGAACAACAGGAGTGTTTGGCTACCATTTGGCTCTATGCGCACCACAGGTGCCATAGACGGGAGCACACATTGGGCTGGGTGAATGGACAAGGGTTTGGAAAGGGTAAACGTAGGATCGAATAGCTCACAGACTTCCCCAAAACCAATAGAGTTAACCTGGGATAGGAGGCAGGAATTAATGCCAAAATGTGCGGGGGTGGTGGAATGAAATCAACCCATGCATAACAATAATATCCAGCTGTACAACTGACGGTGCATATGGTGATTCAAATCACTATTGCAATGTCAATAAAACAACCATTTAACACTATGATGAGTCGACTCGCGTGTTTGCACAAGCATTAACATTTGCATGGTTTTAAAATCAAAACAATGTTTCGAAGTCAGCACCAAGGGTTCGATCATAACAAGTATGAAATGATTGCACCGAGGGTCTAACCACAATGTCAATGTGTTTTCATGAAACCAAATGCGCCAAGGAATTTGATCAAATCACATCAAACCACCATAAAATCAATGATTAAAATATCATCACAGTCTTATAAAAATGAAGTCATATTAACAACAACAAAAAAAATGCCAAATGAGTAAGGTTTTGGTGTATTGCCGACTGTGTGACCATAATTGAATTGGAAATGCAATGAACACATAGACAAGAGTGACTATAATAATCCAGAGACGATTTTAATGCCATTGACGTGACTTCGAAATCAAAGTTTTCGTGCTTGCAGTTGTGAAAACGAGAACAAAGGCAAGTGTGCAAATGCGCAAAAATAATAGTTTTGTTTTATTCCATAGATTGCGATGAAAATCAAGGGTTCCAAAACACTTGTGTAGGCATCTTATAAGGATAGGATAAAAATGCGAAAAGGCTGCCAACAATGGTGACACACTGGTAGAAGCAGTTATCTCTGCTAAAAGAAAAAATTCAGATTATGATAATGAGAAAAATTCTAACTCAAAAACAACAACCAGAAAATTGTTTAAACATCATCATTAATCAAATATTCCAGCAGTGCGTAAAGGATGAAAACTGATAACAGTCTTAAGACAAGCGAGCCACGATATTAAAGATAAAATCCCCAATACTGTTGACAGGGCCACTGCTTCTAGTAGGCGTCCATAGCCTCGACAGGGTTGCCATTTAACCCACTCTGATATCTGTATCCTGCCAAGAAGTTCCAAATCAAAATAAAGGACATTTTAAGGTTAAGAGGTTTCATATTTGCAAAATTTCATATACCCGACATTCCTTCGCTGCCAGTGGGCCTGTTCAGTACCCCGACGAAGTTGTCTTGGCATCATGCATGCATTTACCTGCTACCAGTAGACCTATTTAGCATTCTGACAGGTTTACAAGCACTTCCCACAACTCTTTTTAATGATTTATTTGGTTTTTAAAGCTATATAATTGAGCGGGGTGACGCTGAAAATCATGATATTTTAAACATATTTTTACAGACCTCAACATAATTTTTTAGAACTGTCCTTTATTAAGATCCAGAGATGATTTATTTACAGAACAAACCTTCTAAAGAAGGGAGACATCTTCTGAGTTATTCCCTTAAGGAACAGGGACAGCGTAAGAAGATAATGGATGATCGTGACAGGCTTTACTCATAGATCAAAATCAGTTAACTTCTTTCAAACAACAGTCTTTTCAACACAGATGTAAATTTCAAAAGTATATAATTGATGTTTAGACAATTTTTCAACAGTCATTTCAGTGAAAGAATTTTTTGTTTTCTTTGTCTGAATAGTTCAGCTTGCAGGTATGTGTATTTCCAAAAATACAAACTGATAAGTACAAGGAAAAAATCAAAACCAAAACAATAAAAGAAAAGCAAACAAAAGAAAAATATTTACACAGTGTACAAGGGTTGTCATCAAGTGAAATATCTTTTCAGAGCTTGTCCATTCACCGGATAGGTGTCAGGCTGTCCCTCTAGATTCTGTAACCAGAAAGAACTGGGACCTAATTTCTTAGCAATTAAAAATGGTCCAAGCCATAAGTTCTGAAATTTTGTGTGCTCTCCCTTCCCCTCATGCAGTTTGTCCCATTTCAAGACAAGGTCACCTACTTCGAAGTTCCTATCAGAGGCAGAGTTGGCATCGAACTAGATTTTGACCACTAGTTGATGCTGATCTAACTTACATTTAGCTTGGGCTCTTACCTCTTCTAGTTTCATTAAAGCATTAATTTGGTTTTCCAAAGGGGGGCAGTCTTCTTCTTGTATTTTCTGTGATAGCTGTAGTGAGGGAAGAAGAATTTGTGGTGGCATAATTGCTTCTCTGCCATAGACGAGAAAGAAGGGAGAGTTACCTACAACAATTTTTGGTGTTACCCTATCAGCCCAAATTGCGTTTAACAGTGCATTGTGCCAGTTTTTGTGATTCTCAGATACCGTTCTCTTGATGATTTTAATCAGATTCTTATTTGTTGATTCTGCCAATCCATTGCCCTGAGGGTAATAGCTGGCATAATAATTCAATTTAATTCCCTTTTCTAGAGCGAACTTTCTCATCTCAAGAGACGAAAAATAAGAGGCGTTATCAAATACTAGACAGTTGGGGATACCAAAACAAGTGATAATATTCAAATTTAAAAAGGCAATTACCTGACTGGTATTCATAGTTCTTAATGCGGCAGCTTCATACCACATGGTGAAATAATCTGTGGTTGTTATGATAAACTTATGTTGCTATGAGGATGGCGGATTGATTGGACCTATAATATCAAGGCCCCACTGCTGAAAAGGGGAGTCTTCTGAAACGGGCTGCAAAGGAAAGGTTGGTTTATGTATGCGCCCAAATGCTTTTTGACAAATAATGCACTTGGGACACAAGGCATGGGTGTCTCTAAAAAGTGTGGCCCAGTAGTAACCGTCTCTCAAAATTTTATGGGCTGTGGTGTCACCACCAAAATGCCGACCAGCTTCTCCTGCGTGCAATTCTAGTAAGACTTTTTCTGCTTCATCTTTCTTAAGACAGTGCATTAGTACTCCATCAAAATTTTGATCAAACAGAATACCATTAATCAACTGAAAAGAGTCAGATTTTAATCTTAACGCTCTTCTTTTAGTGGGATCTAGGTGACGGGGGGCTGACCCATGTTCAAGATATAATTTAATATCGTCATACCATGGACTGACAGAGTTTTGTGCACAACAGATTGCATTTTGATTGTGTTGTCCTGGGTTTGACATATCGTTTTCTTTTTGTTGTCCTGCTACTAAGTCAGCAACTAACTTGCATAACCCTTAGCCTCTCACTATCTGAGCTGGGGTAATTTCTATGTCATACTCCTGTAGGGAGGTAACCCAGTTCGCCCTCTTTTCGCCTAACTCTTTCTGAACTAACAGATTCCTGACGGCTGGGTAAGGGACAATAACTTTCATCCTAGATTTCAAAAGATAAGATCGGAAGTGTTTGACTGCTTTGAAAATAGTGTAGTCTTGTTGATCTACCGATGGGTAATTAAGTTCTTCACCTTTAAACGCAGAGCTCATAAAGGCAATGGGTACTTCATTGTTTTCAAGGTTCTTTTGAGTTAGGATGACAGCGTAGGAACGGTCAGAAGCAAAAGTGTAGAGCGTGAAGTCTTGCGAAAAGTCGGGGCTCATGAGAGAAGGAGAGTCTATTATGACCTTTTTTATCGAATTGAAATCTTGATTTTCTAAGGGTCCCCAATGATATTGTGTGTCTTTCTTAATTAAATTTTGTAAAGGTCTGACCATTTCGGAGAAACTGGGGACGAATCTCCTGACGAAGTTTATCTGGCATAAGAAAGACTGCATAGATTTTTTGGATGAGAGAGGAGGAAGTTTCGAGATGACTTGTGTCCTTTTAGGGTCGATAATCATCCCTTTGATTGACACAATGAATCCTAATATTTTACCTTGTTCTACTGCGAAGATAGATTTTTTAGGATTCAAGGAAATGTCATATTTACGACATCGCTGTAGAACAACTCTTAAATGAGCTAGATGATCAGTTTTGTTTTTAGAGAATACAATAACATAATCTAAGTAAACTACGATAGACTGATTGATTAAGCCTCAGAAAGCGATGTCCATCGCTCTCTAGAAAGTGGCACCGACATTAATCAATCCAAAGGGCATTTTCCTATAAGCGTAAGTGCCCCATGGAGTGCGGAAGGTAGTTTTAAGTTGGTCTGGAGGAGACATCAGGACTTGGTTGTACCCTGAGAAACCATCCAATAAGGATAGCCTCTCAGAACCAGATACCTGTTGAAGGATCTGTTCCATGGGTGGGACAGGATAGTTGTCTTTATCAGACTCTCTATTAAGGTTTCGAAAATCGACGCATAGTCGAATTTTCCCACTTTTCTTTCAGACAGGGACAAGGTTAAAAACCCATTGAGTGTGCCTAACTGGGAAAATTATCTTAGCATTCATGAGTTTATTTAATTCTTTTTTGATGGTCGGCTCGAGCTTAGGGTGCATTTTTCTTAATTTCTGTTGAAAGGGCAAGGTTTGGGGTTTCATAGGAATGACGTGTTGTATGATGTTGGGGTTGAAATTTTTAAGGTCATCATATGTCCACGCAAAAACATATTTAAATTATTTAAACAATTTAATAAATGCATCATTTTCTTGTTGATAACACCCCACCCCTAAATTAATGCACTGTGGATTGTCATCAGTTCCTAAGTTTACTTTTTCATATGATAACGAGGAACTATTGGTTTTGCAGTTGACCAATTTTTTGAATTTATCTTGAAGATCGTAAAATTTCTCTAATCTAACTACAGATTTAGGGATCGAATTTACCATGTCCGATGAAGATTCAAGAGTTCTCAGATCTGGTATTACCGTGAAATCGCGCAAATTGTCGTCGTGAGTGCATTCGTCGATCACCGTGCCTTGAAAAGTTTCTTCCATATGCAAGAAGCTAATAATTTGTTGATCGTCGTCGAAGACTCTCCAATTCGTGATGTTGTCGGGAATGGATGGCCTGAATAACAGCTCGACGAAGAATGCATCTGGGGACAAGCCTTTTGCAAGAAAGAGTTTGGAAGCTACGTTAGCTAATAGATCAGCTTCAGAATTATTCAATCTAGGAATAAAATTTATATTGAAAGCAGAAAACTTATTCATTAAATTTCATACCTCAGATTGGTAGATTTTAAGATGCAGAGACAGACAGTGGATAGAATCTCTTACCTGTCTAACCACGATTTTGGAATCGCCAAAGACAGTCAAGTTTTGAATGTTCATGTCTAAAGATTTTCTGAGACCTTGCAGTAAAGCCTCATATTCTACTGTGTTATTAGTGTTGGTCACTATAATTGCTTAATTAATTTCAAACAACCAAGTGAAACATAAATTATCAACCCAGGGAAGTCTTTTGTTTCAAATATAGCTGGGCACTATATATGCTCAATTCCAAAAGCACTTAGTGTTGTAGTAAAGAAATCATTCTATCTATACTTGCTGAAGTGAACTGAAGTTCTGAATTAAATCACAAGAAAGAAATCTCCCTAATTGCAATTCCTTGTAGTTCAAATTA
>ML784903.1:236783-251099 GCA_009831015.1 Picea engelmannii | reverse complement strand
TWTTATAATKTSTAATMWAAYACATRTTTATTGGAYTMTWYTRRTTTCTCATATAATWTRAATTATAWTTATGCCACTCAAAACSTCTTTKATMATGTCTAWTCAAACACATTTTTAGACTCTATTGGTTTMTAATTTGATTATATTTAACACGTTGATCATGATTCAATTATGTAAATTATATAAATTATTATAATTTGAATATAATAATATTTATTGGATTATTCTAATTTCTCATATAATAKAAATTAGATATATTATTAAATATTTTGTATTTAATTTAAATTAAATATATTATTAAATATTTTGCATTCAATTTAAAGTAATTTTTTTTAATAATAATTAGTAAAATTAATTATAATAATACTTGATTCAATAAAAATTAGATATATTATTAAAATTTTATTAATTTATTTTGTGTTTGTAATTATTTTTTTAACTTTTACAAAATTGAAAGTTAAAATAAATAAAATATTTTTTTTAATTAATGTCGAATCAATCAATGACCACAATATATATGTCATAAATATATCAATGTGATGCTAAACTACATCAAATGAATGTAAATACATAATAGGAAAGTGAAAGCGTCTCTCATTTCTACTCTATTAAAAATAGAAAAAGAATTAAGAAAATACAAAATACACATGGAAATAAAATCATGACCAATATAAAGATGGGCCTAATGGTTAAGAACATGTGTTTCCTCTTAAAAGGTCACAGGTTCAAATCTAGAGGGGGGTAGAGTATGTATACCTTCGTAGACTTTACCAGTTCCCTTGTTCCACAAACAAAGGGGTCTCATACACCAATTTAGTGTGCTGGCTTGGACAATTTATACTAATCTATTTCTTGTAATAATATATTTAGTTGAAAGGTAATTTTTTTTAATAATTCTTATATTTGTAACCTTGATTTCATTAGGAGGATTAAAATTTTATTCATCTTACATTTTCATTATTCAATTAAAAAAATTTCAAAATACTTTACATATTTAAAACTTTGTATGCAAAAATATAATAGTAAGTATCTTGCCTCTAAAACATAATATATAAGATGAAGTTTCATGTGTTATAGTCTAGAAATAGGAGGTAACGATGGCAAAGTATATTAATCTATTTATTGTAGTAATATATCTAATTGAGAGGTAATTTATTTTATTAATCTTTATATAATTTTTATGAGGAGGTTTAAAATTTATTCATGTTAGAATTTCACTATTATACTACAAAACAATTCAAAATACTTCATAATACTTAAATATTTAATATGATTAACAAAATACTATGTATTTTATGTTTAGCATAATTGACTACTTTTTTCCAACATAAAATTACTCATTATATTATATATAATTGTGTTTACATGGGAAAAAACTAAGCTAGATAATAATGATCTCAACTATCTTAGGAGATAGAATAATTTGTATCCAAACCAACATGTATGATGAAACTAGAAAGACATCCCATATCAAAATAGAAGTCAACATCTTTCCACATTAAACATCCAAAAATAGTGAAACCATAATTTTTCTATCTCCTTTCTCTAAGGAATTAACATGAATCTATACAAGCTAATATAGATTCAGAAAAAGAGAAGGACCCTCATTTCCTTCTACCCATTGATTATAAGTCATTTTTCCTTATTGCATCTAGATAGCCTTCTTGGATAATATGGTTGCCTCGTTATTATGTTCCCAATAAATATGTGAGAAGTTGATTGTACTGAAAGATTTGTTGATTTCTGTGATTTTGCCCTTACAACAAACTAAGGAGATTACCTGCAATTTCCATCTGAAATTCAACTAGTCAATGATTATTTTAGAGTCTTCGAAAACCACCAATAGGTTGCTGCCAAAATTTTAAAGTTATGGCACAATACACATTTTTTACTGATAGTATACATGACTGATCTCCCCCAATCCAAATTATCTCATCATCTTTGTTTTGTAGCTGAACCCTTGAGCCAATTAAATCCCTACAATAGAAATCCCATTTCTTTGCCAATTCTTTCGTGAGCCTGAGCTCGACACTATATTTCCACTGTGCACATATAATACCTGACATGATAATACCTCTAGCATGATAGAGATAGTTTATCTTTATGTGCCTTAAAGAAGAAAAGAGTTCTTGAGAGAGTAGTGAGGAATTCCCCATTCCAAGAATAAAATATTTTCCTATTATAACTGAATGTACATACCTAGGACTCCAACTCAACCAATGAGTAATAAGGTGTAATGAATTTAATAGATTTTTCTAGGTTTGTGAAGCAGAAGTCATTCTCAACCAAGTAGAAAATGAGCAATAAGGAAGATATTTGTCTTTGATGACCATATGTTAGATACCATCCTTCATCAACACTTTCCACAGAGGGTTAGTTGCCAACGCTCTATTAAATAGAAAAATATTCCTTAATCCCCAACCACCAAAGTTCTTTGGTCTGGAAATAATTTCCCAACTACATAGATGTAAATGTTGTTTTTCACTATAGCCCAACCAAAGGAAGTTGAATATTAAATGTCTGATCTTGTTGAGAATAGATATTGGTATAGCAGCCAATGTCATCCAATATATAGGTTGACTTTCAAGAACTGCTTTGATAAGAATGAAGCACCCACCAAGAGATAGCCACATGTTACACCAATGTCCAATCCTTTTTTAAAATTTAGTTGTTAACCATCTCCAATATTCAGCCTTGTATTTTTTGGCCTTAAGAAAGTAACCAAGATATCTGAATCCTTCTGAGATATCAACAAAGTTGCAAGGATAGACTTCTTTAAACTTTTCTAATATCTCCCCTTGTATTCTAGAATGAAGAAAAGTTGACTTTGACAAGTTTACCTTCATATCCGACGCTCTATAGAAGAGTTTTAGAATGTTGTATATCTCCCTCCTTTCCTGTAATGAAGCCTTTGTCAAGATAAGGACATCTTCCACAAAAAATAGATGAAGTATCTTAACTAATCTGGAGACCTTCACACCCGACAACTTCCCTTTGGCCTGGCCTTTCTTTAGTAGTAGAATAAGTCCTTCCATCACTAAAATAAATAACATCAGAGATAAAGGACAACCTTGTCTCAATCCTCTA
This sequence comes from Picea engelmannii, assembly GCA_009831015.1. NCBI lineage: Eukaryota > Viridiplantae > Streptophyta > Pinopsida > Pinales > Pinaceae > Picea > Picea engelmannii. Next base: position 248,012 of record ML784903.1, on the reverse strand, counting down.
CCACTATAGAAAAAAAGAGTAGTCTCCCCATTTATTAGAACTACATATGAAGCACTGATCACACAACTCATTATCCAGTTGGTGGTTGAAAGACCAAATCCTATTTGAATTAGCGTCAATCTTAAAAAGTCCCAATTAATATAGTCGTAAGCCTTCTTAAGGTCAAGCTTCAAAATTAATGCCTTCAACTTTTTCATCTTTATACTATGCAAACATTCCTAGGCCATGTCAATGGCTTCCAAAATCTGTCTACCCTTTAAAACCCCCAATTGTTCTCCTGACAAAGCCCGAGAAAGAATAGGTTTTAACCTATTTGCAATGATCTTTGTAATCAGTTTATAACACAGATTATATAGATCTATAGGTCGAAATTCACCAAAAGAACAAGGATTATTAACTATTGGAATTAGAGCCAGGAAAGTCAAATTTATAGAGATTACCACCTCTCCTCTATTCCCAGATTCCTCTACCACTTCCATCAAATCATCCCCTATCAAGTCAAAGTAGTGAATCAAGAACTCAACCGTCCAACCATCAGGTCCCAAACTTTTGTGTTTTCAAAAACTTTGAGTACTTCCCATAATTTCACCTTTGTGCAGGGTCTTTCAAGAAGCAAAGAGTCCTCCTCATTGACTAAACGTAGATAAATTCTGACTGTATAGACTTGATCGGTGATATTAGTTTGTTCCACCTCCTCAAATAAAAATTTATAATGTTTGGTTGCCTCTTTCTTTAGAGCCACTTTTCCGAAATGAACCTGCCCAATCTCATCTAGAACTTCCCATATATGTTTATTGTTCCTTCTAAAACTTGCAAAGTGATGAAAATATTTCATATTTTGATCACCACTTTTAATCAATATTGCTCTGCTCCTCTCTCTCCATAGTTCCTCTTCTTCCAGAAGCAGTTTATTTTCCTCTTCCTCTAACCTCTTTATGTGGCAATCTTCTTCTCGGCTCCTCAACCCCCTAATATTATCCTAATAAGAGACTTGTAGCTCCTCCTCTAGTTTTTCTAATCTTATAAGTTTCTTATTTATTTTCTCTTTAGCCCAAGATTTTATGCTTTTTTTTAACAGTTTCAATTTCCATACTAATCTTCATTGCACCCTTGACTCTAGCACAAATTGTTGATCATTCCAGAATTCTTGCACTATAATATAAAAATCATCTTCTTTCAACCACATCGGATTTAATTTGAAAGGGTAGGTTGTAGGATGTAAATTATTTTCAAGTTGAAAGAGAACAGGTGCATGATCTGACAGATAAGGATAGGGGACCCAAGATATGTATCTTCTAGCAGCATTTATGAGGTCTTCTGACAAATAAAACCGATCCAATATTTTAGAGATGTACTCAGCTCTAGATCTTCCATTCTGCTAAGTTGGAATTAATGCATCTGGTATTATATCCACAAGCAGATTATCCTGAAAAAAAACTTTGAAATACCCTACCAACTGGTCCAGATGTGAAAAAACTCCCCAAACCTCACCAACACTAACTGTAAATTTTATGTCCCTTACTACTATCATATTTTTGTGAGCTAGCATACCCCGATTTTTCACCTTGTCCCAAAATGGTTTTCTGTCTGAAGAAGGTCCATAAACATTTAAAAGTGAGATCAGATTTTTATTATCTAAACAAGTACTTGTCATAAAAATTCCACCACAACTTAGGTAAGGTTCTAGTTCAAATTTATTTGGATCCCAAGTCACCAAAAGTCCCCCAAACTTTCCTACTGATCTTACAACACATGCTAACAAAGTAGGTCATAGAGTATTCATAAAATGTCTAGCCTTGTTTTCATCCACCAATGTTTCTTGAAAAAATATAATATATGGATTAGTCCTATCAAGTAGTATACACATGGAGGCAGTGTTTAGGGTCCCCCCCACCCTTCTGGTATTTAAGGACAACAAGATCATTATTTAACCCTAGCTAGGGATTTCATGCCTCTAAGCACCCCATTATCAGTGTTATTGGTAAGATGAAAATCAATAGTTGTAGAAAGGGAAACTGATTTTTTGCAATCACTCTGAGTTTCAATAGGAGAGATCTCAAAGCCCAAGCCCTTCGACCAAGAAAAATCCTTCCTTGTACCCTCCCCAGTATTTTCCAAAAAACATGTTTCTCTACTAGGATCTAATATTCAGACTACATTCCTCCCTTGGTATGTAGGAATAGGGATAGGAGACAAAGCCTCTATGTATGTTGGAACCATTGAATCTAGAACAACTCCTAGAGAGATTTCTCGGAGTTTGGACTCCCTAAATCTAGCTAGGATATTACAGTCCCCCACAAGCTCACTGGACATACCCTTGACTCCTAGAGATTCCTTAGTCACACTAGAAAAAGTACTAGAAGGAATGGAACAGTTGCCCTCAGGCTCATAGGGAAGACCCATTTCTCCCTAAGGTTCCATATTCATAGACTATGTATTAATTAACCCCCCCTACCACCAGGAACTGTTAAGTCTATATTCAAATTATTAAAACCCTCCCTAACTGATACTTCTCCAACAAAAGAAACTTGTGAAATATCTGCTTCCAAAGTAGTGGAGGAATCCAAGGAATCATGCTCCCAAGCCGATAATGAAAAAAAGAGAGATGGGAATAAATTTTTTAACTTATGTATAACTGTTTCCAATGTATTAGGAATTTTATCCCCCTTCGCTATAGAGTTATTAGCGCTGAAATCAAAGGATTCCACCCCTGGAGAATCATCTCTTTTCGAATTTTAGAGCAAAGAGTCTTTTTCCTCCTCCTCCTCCATTAAACCCTGACAGTCCCTTCTCATGTGGCCAGTCCTTTGGAAAAATGTGCACTTAAACAAGACACCGAGGTAGTCCAATTTTTGACTCAAGGTGTGACCCCGCCATACTATCTCTAAGGACTCCAATAAACTAGAGTGAATATCAACTTCAACTAACACCTTAACCATATTCTTATCAGGTTATTTTAGGGATTGTTCATCAACTTTTATAAATTGACCAAGCACATTACCTATGGCTTCAAGAGCCTTTGCATTCCATATTTGTAAGGGAAACCCAGGTAACATAACCCAAAGGTGGAGAAACTGAAAATAATCATTTTCCAGATCAAAGCTGACCCTCCAACGCTTTAACATCAGACTACAACTGTCAATTATACATATCTTATCTAGGAATAGAAGTGTATCTTCAGGGATTTTGAATCGAAACTTGAAACAACCCCTCGACAGAAATAAGACTTCTTGAACATACCCCAAAAGAGGAGCCCAGGTGAACTGTACCCAGGATGATAAAGAAGTTTTTCATAAGGAGCGATAGGAGAGACATACCACCAGTGCACAAAGAGTCAGGTCAACAGTTTCCTCTAATACAATATCTACTCCCAAAACCATCTTACATTTTGAATGATGTGTAGTCGAAGGTTTTAAACGATGGCATCCTTCACCCTGTGGCTGATGCGCTATACCTCCCAGGTTTTTACATCCATCGGACCTCCCTAATACATCCTGTATGTAATATTCCAGATATAAAATAGTATGCAGGACAAAAATAATTAGCTAGAAATGGAAGATGAACAACAATATAACTAGAACAACACCACAATAATACCAAAATGATACTAGAATAACACCATAAAGAGCACTGTGATTACTGAGAGAAATGTTCACTTGCCTCTTCAAGGGGGAAACCTCCAGCAGAGCAGAGTTCTATTACACTAATATCCCAGACAAAACTTCTCATACCCTCGACTCCTATTTATACTAAATATGTCTATCAAAAGAACAATCTAGAGGAAGATCCTTCTAGACGAGGAAGCTTCTATTAGGTCTTCTTACATTGGACGTATTCTTCCTTATTGCTAGGACTTATTAATATTAAACTTTATTACATGGAAATACATTATTCTACCTATGTGAGGGGTTAGGTCCCTAACATGTCCTCCCCCTTAAAAAAAACCCTGTCCTCAAGGCTTGAGATGAGGAAATTGTTGCAGAATAGTAGTTGGTTCCCAAGTGGCATCTGCTGGAGTTGTATCTTTCCACTGGACTAACACTTCCTTGATGGTTCAATGACGCAGACGATGCTCACGCTGGTCCAAAATTGTTTTTGGTTGTAGCCAAATGGATCCTTATTTTTTTAACTCGAGAAGGTTAGTTTGAGTTAGGCACTTAGTTCCAATAACCTTATTTAAGAAGGAAACATGAAAAGGAGGATGGATATTAGAATGACTAGGAAAAGCTAACTGATAGGAAACCTATCCCACATGCTTGAGAATGGTATAAGGACCATAAAATTTGGGTGCTAGTTTTTGACAATGGTTAGTCTTGAGGGAGTTTTTCTTGTAAGGTTGCAGTTGAAGAAACACCTGATCCCCTTCTGCAAATTGACGTTCAAAGTGACCTTGATTTGCTTGCTGCTTCATGTGATTATGGGCCATTACCAAATTCTCTTTGAGGGTATAGAGAATATCCTCTTGAATTGTAAGCGTTTGGTGAACTGCCTGGACCTTCGAGACACCTCGCAAATATGAGATAATTGAAGGTGTATTTTTTCCATATACCGCTTCAAAAGGAGTCATGCTAGTAGTTGTATTGTAAAAAGTGTTGTACCATCATTCAACTAGTGGTAACCATTGAGCCCACTCATTTTTCCTTTTTGATGCAAAACACCTCAAATATGTTTCCAAACACTTGTTGACAACTTTAGTTTGACCATCAGTCTGGAGATGATAAGTTGTGCTAAGATGAAATTGGGTTCCTTGTATCTTGAATAGTTCTTGCCAAAAATTGCTGGTGAAAGTTGGGTCGTGATCACAAACAATAGAATGCGACATGCCATGCAGCTTGAATACCTGATCCATGAAACGTTGAGCCATAGTGGATGTTGTAAATGGGTGTTGAAGAGAACATAAATGAGCATACTTGGAAAGAATATCAGCTACCACCATGATGATTTATTTATTGCCAAATTTATGTAAGCCTACAATAAAATCCATAGAGATATCCTGCCAAATAGCAGGTGGAATCGGAAGCAGTTGTAGTGTGTTAGGATATTTGACTGTTTCAACCTTTTTGAATTGACACACATCACATTCATCCATAAAATCATGAACATCTTGTTTCATACCATCCCATAAAAAAGAACGTTTGACCCGGTCATAGGTTTTGGTAAACCCGGAGTGCCCAACGGTGGGTGTAGCATGAAGCTCAGAAAGTATTGTCGATTTAATTTTTTATTGCTTACTTAAATATAAATGGCCTTTGTATCAAAGCTCATCATTGACTCAAGAGTACCCTGGGGATACTGGAGAATTGGAATGAAATTGTTGTATCGAATGCGAACTTGTTGGATCATGTAGTCCTTCGTGGTGAATATCTTGGAGCCAATCTAGTACAATGAAGGAGAGATAAAAAAGGGACCCTTCATCTTCATATTTTCTGGAAAGTGCATCAACAACCACATTGTCTTTTCCTTTCCAGTAAATGATCTCATAATCATATCCAAAGAGCTTAGTCACCTATTTTTGTTTCTCTGGGGAGGAAAGGCGTTGTTCCATAAAATACTCGAGGCTTTGATGATTTGTCTTAATTTGGAAGTGTTTCCCCAATAGATAAGGGTGCCAAAGAAACACGACATGTAGAATGGACAACATTTCCTTTTCATATATTGATTTGCCCAAATTTTTCTCTGACATTTGTTTATTAGTAAGGTCCAAAGGCCGACCCTCTTGCATAAGGATGATGCCAATTCCTTTCCTAGAAGAATCAAATTCCAAGACAAAGGTATTTGTGAAATCAAGAAGGGCCAAGACTGGAGTGGTGCACATGGACATATTCAAGGTTTGAAAATCCTAAGAAGTTTTTGGAGTCCAAGTGAAAGAATTATTTTTAAGGAGAGTAGTGAGAGGTGTCCCAATCTTTCCATAATTCTTAACAAAATTGCAATAATAACCTGTTAAACCTAGAAATCCATGCAAGTTTTTGATAGTCTTTGGGTGAGGCCAATCTTGCATAGCTTCAATATTTTTTAGTATCCACCCTGACATCGACCTTTCCAACAAGATGACCCAATTACTTGACTTTCGAGGCACCAAAAGCACATTTAGATTGTTTGAGGAAAAGTCAGTGCTCACAAAGTAGATGGAGAACTCGATCCACATGAGAAATATGGGTTGTCTAGATTTTACTATAGAGGATGATATCATAAAAAAAAACTAAGACAAAATGATAGAGAAAAGGATGGAAGACAAGATTCATGAGGCTTTGGAAAGTGGAGGGAGAATTACACAACATAAAGGTCATGACCAAAAACTCATAGTGGCGCTCATGATTTCTAAATGAAGTATTAGGAATGTCTGCCTCTTTCATACAGATCTGGTGGTAGCCAGAATGAAGATCAATTTTAGTAAAGAATTGGGTGCCACTCAATTCATCCAAGAGGTCATCAATGACAAGAATGGGAAATTTGTCTTTAATGGTGAGTTTGTTGAGGGCGCGGAAGTATGGAAACATGCGCCAAGAACCTTCTTTCTTAAGGACCATGACCACAGGAGAAGAGTAGGGGCTCATACTAGGGCAGATAACACCTGCGTTGAGAAGTTCTTGAAAAAGTTTCTCAATTTCATTTTTTGGGGAAATGGGGTGACGATAAGGACGGATATTGGGAGGAAGGCTTCCTAGGACAAGGGGAATGGAATTATCATGAACAACACGATAAGGAGGGAGTCCTTGGGGAGTGGATAAAACCACTTGATGTTTAGAGAGGATGGCTTGGAGGTCCTCCAACATAGAGGGTGTCTCAATTGCTTGTATGGCATGGAGGGGAAATAATGCCAGAATGATCTTTTTTGAGAGTCTTTTCCATGTGATGGGAACTAATGATCTTCGGCGATCTGATGGTGATGCCTTGGAATGTATATTGTTGGCCCTCTTGGTCGAATTGCATGGTTAATTCCTTAAACTCCATGAGAATGGGACCCAAAGTCCTTAGCCATTCTACACCCAACACGATGTCACAACCACCCATGTTGATAGAAAACATATGAGATTTCAGGTGGTATTCACCAATTTGGAGATGCACATTTTCACAATGCCCTCCACATTTCATGGGCCTGCCATTGGAAATCATGATTTGAAAATTATTGATTGCACTGATATAGAAATTAGTTTCTTGGGCAATTCGACGATGAATAAAATTATGGGTGCTTCTACTATCAACAAGAATGATGACCTTCCTATGCTTAATGTAACCAAATAGCTTGAGGGTTTGGGGAGTAGAGAGGTGAGTTAGATAATTTAGGGAAATGATCAGTTCTACATCGGGAGGGGTTATGTCAGTGGATTCAGGTGACACAGACACAAGGGGATCCTCAACATCCTCTTCCAAAAAATCCTCCGACATGGCAATAAAAATATTTTGTTCTGAGGAAAATATTTTTCATCACAATTATAACAAAGGCCTTTGAGTTGGCATTCATCCATTATGGGCCTAGTCAATTTCTTGATCTTTAGTGATGTAGAAGGAGGAGTGGGAGTGACTAGTTTAGTGTGAGGAATAAAGGAGGGTTTTCGGCTTTGAGAAGAGACAATATGTTGTTCTTCCTTAGCTATTTAAGTAGCCTCCACCCAACTTTGAGGCCAAGCCATGAGGACATGGGAATGAATCTCATCCTTGAGGCCACTAATGAAACATTCTCAGAAAAAAGCATCAGACATGCCCTCTGTACAAAAATACAGTTGCTCAAAAGAAACTATAAAGTTTTTCACTGTGCCATATTGTTTCAACTTTGTCAAACGACCTAAATGGTTAGTGTCAGTGTCAAAGCATTCATAAATCTTTGCCACAAAGTGTGTACAAGTCACATGCCCTTGGCGAGAATTTTTTCTCCATTTCCACCATTGCCAACGTTCTTGATCTAGATGGAGAACACCATAGCGGAGTTTGGCCAACTCATCTGTAATTCCATACAAAGAGAAATAATGTTCCATTTGAGTTACCCAGTTAGTGGGATTCGAGCCATCAAATTTGGTCACATCCACATGCAGAAGGTGTAGGTCACACTGAAAGTGATGGGGATTAAAATTCTTGGAATGAGAGGAAGTTTCACCTTCAGTATGCAAAGGTGGGTCAGATGAGAGAAGATATGTAGGGATATGCAAGTTGGCGTAGATCCTCGTAGTGATAGATTCAAGTTGGGTAGTAATGTCTTGTTTGAGGTCTTGTTTGAGTTCCTTGATGGTGGTGATGATGGAGGAATGCATGTTTTCATTGATGGTGGAAATATTGGCACTGAGCTGTCTCACTTCTTGTTGGGTTTCTGTGAAATTAGAGTGCAAGGTATTGAAGCGAGCTTCCAAGTCTTCGCTACGGGTATGGGCCATGATGAAGAGGAAACACTAAAAGGGGTAGGTGGGACCACACATAATGGTGCCAAAATAATCCAAACTTTTTTTTTTACTCCTACGGAGTTATACTCCGATCTAAAGAATAATGTAGTGATGAAATGCCCAAATGATTAACAGGAAGAAATGTGTAGTAATTTCGCAACCCGAATGCATGAGACATAGTTGCGTGACAATAGATCTTGTTTGTTTTGTTTTTGTTTCCATCCCAAAGGTTAGGGTATTCAAGGGTTCTACAAACAAGGGTTTGCCATGTGCTATAGCTCTCTCAATATCTTAGGGAACCAACTAAGGAGGCTAGACCGTGCCCTTAGCTGTACTACCCGACTACCTAGGTACTAGAGAGTATCTTCCCTAGTTTTGTTTTCAGTAGCACTATAGCAGTCAGGGGGTCAATTAGTTTATCTATGGCGGGCTTCAGGAGATATAGGTCAATCCATATACATGTCTTCTTTGATGCCTTACTACTCGAAGGCATACCAATAGGGGTTACAAGGGTGGCCAATAGATTTTCTCTGAAGTAACACTTGTGTATCCTACATGTATGAATCCCCTACCACGGTTTTATGCACATAAATCTATGTAGCTTAAAGATGCCAGAATACGTCTCTACCCTGAAAAAAAAATTAACCCGCAATTTTCTGCCAAGGAAGGTTCTCTGATACCACTTGTAGTATTCTAGATATTAAATAGTATGCAGAACATAAATAATTATCTAGAAATGGTAGATGAACAACCATATAACCAGAACAACACCACAATGATACCAAAATGATACCAGAATAACACCAGAAAGAGCACTTTGATTACTGAGATAAATGTTCACTTGCCTCTTCGATGGGGCAACCTCCAGTAGAGAAGAGATCTATTATAATAATATCCTAGACAAAACTCCTCATACCCTCGACTCTTATTTATACTAAATATGTCTATCAAAAGAAAAATCTAGAGGAAGATCCTTCTAGAAGCGGAAGCTTCTATTAGGTCTTCTTACATTGGACTTATTCTTCCTTATTGCTATGCCTTATTAATATTGACCTTTATTACATGGAAATATATTATTCTACCTACATGAGGAGTTAGGTCCCTAACACCATCCACCAATAGGATTTATGTCTTCTCTCTATCAAAGAGGTGAACCTCCTGGTAAAGTCTTTGGAGGAAGTGGTAAAACAGGAACAAAATCAGCCTTTTTTGTTGGAGAAAGAATAGGAAAATGAGCCAATTTTTCCAGATTTGAGGATTTAAGACCATTACCTACATTAAGCATGTTAACTAAAGTGAATAATCTGGCTCTTTTCTAGATAGCCTCATCAACCACACCCATTAATGCGTTGACCTCATCTTCTATATGTAAGCTTCTCTAATGGAACGAGGCTTTTCCACCTAAACACCACTATCCCCTTCACCAACCTTATGACAAGACTCAATATCTGACAAGAAGTTAAGTCTCATTTCTCAAAATAAACGTTTAACCATTGTATTAATGACTAAAGGGACCTTCTAGTTGAAAAGGTTCAATGCCAATCTAACATCTGAAGAGAACTAAAAAAAACTAATAATAACTAAGAAATCCCCTAACGAAAAAGTTCCAACCAAGTAGCTCATCTTCCATTGTTAGTCAGCGTCAACTAAATAAACTTAGATGAACCCAAGTTCCTAGCGGTACCCCCATCCATCACTAAAGGATGTTGCATATTTATGGGTCCCCCGTCCGCCATTGTAGATAGTTGCAGGGTTTTTTTCGACACCTAAATTTGAAAGCCACCAAAATTGACTACTTGTTGATCATAGTTGACTACGTTAATATGTTTCAAATGGTGTTTATGTTGATCGTGATGGACTTAATTGTCCATGATTAATAATGATATACTATGTTAACCATAATTTACTTGGGGTGTTTTTAATTGAAGGAACTTGAGCACAATTTTATTTGACAGTGGAGTAAAAAAACCTTAAGATATTTTCAGGTTGTTTAGTATTTGTTTGGGGTCTCACATTAAGATAAATATAGGACACAACTTTGAATGTGATCTTAGCCTCATAGCATCTAATTTGAAAAATAAAAAAATTATCAATTTTTTTAGTACTTTAAATATTCTTGGAATTTGTATGGACAAATAATGGTGTGGACTGGTCGAGGAAGGAGTTGGAATATTTTCCTTTTGTAGAATTTTTTTTAATGGAAATTATTCTTGTATATATTTACCTTGGTCACAAGTTTGGAGTGTTGGGATTTGTTTTGAATACCCATTATATTAGTATTTTGATTTGGGTTTCTCCTTTTGGGGCACTAAGTGTAATGTATCATCCACTGGAGATAAACATCTTAGAATGAGGTGAAATTAACTAATAACATACTATGGTTGGGAAGAAAATTATATGTATAATCTCATCTCACTTATTTGAGTAGGGGATGATGATCTATAAATTTAGTAGTAGCAAGAAAATAATTTATATATTATATTTTGTACCAAATACCTAAAATAGAAGAAAAAAAGAAAGAATAAGTAACTCCCTAAATAACATAAAAATATAAATAATAAGTAAATCGACACCTTGATAATGAAAGTGAATGAATGAATAAGAAGCCTCTTTGAGGGGGAAACCTACTTTTAGAATATAATGAATTCACAATATGATATTATCTCTAAAACTAGGTCTCCTTGGCATATATAGGAGACAAAGGGTACAACTATAATTAAGGGGTCTATCCAACCATTAAAGAGACCTACTAATAAATAATGAAAACACTAATCGAACAATATAAATGTAATGTCTCAATATCTAGGGATTCACATGCCCCTCCCCTTCAAACAAGTCTTTCTCTCAACACTTG
>ML784903.1:220282-236325 GCA_009831015.1 Picea engelmannii | reverse complement strand
TAGACACCAATATACTAGAGACACCAATCATCACCGCTAAGAACCAGATTTTCAAGAGACACAAATATCTTACAGATCTTCATAGACACCAATATACTAGAGACACCAATCCCCACTACTAAGAACCAACTTAGCAAGAAACACCAATCTCTTAGTTGCACTGGCCTTCATTGAGTTTTATTGCTATTTATTCCTTCATCAATTATGATAATTTATTTTGTATTTACCAAGTCTACTCATTTCTTATTCCTTCACCATTTCTACTAACAACTTCTTCCTTTACCAGGTCTGAAAAAAAACAGAATTTTGAAATGGAAACTTTCCCAAAGATTTTTTTTATGGGCCTATTCCCAAGAATGAACTTGTACAACATGCCACGTATCCAATTTTGAAAATATGATTATTGATGCAGGACCATCTCACATGTCAAGCGAGCCAGCGCGGAAGCAGAGGACAGCTGGACAAGCCAACACAATTTCTTTTTGAATTTCACCTTGAAACTGTTGCGCAAACATTAATGAGAAGATTTAATGAGGCACACTTTGTATATTGTATTGGACCTTGAGAGATTCTCTCTCATCCTTAGTAGATAGACGACATTTAAAATAGTTAATGCAGGTAGATAGGATTTTAATTCTACACTAGACAGTTTAGGAGCTGGAGGGAAAACGGATATAGACACCCTCATTGTATCATTGTATCATAAGCTTGAGCATGATTATTGAAGCAGGAAGAGAACAGGAGAATAGTAGAGAGCTGTAGAAGAACACCCATGTACAGATCTTGAATTAGTAGAAGAAATTGATTCAGATTCATGGTTTTGTGTCTATTCTCTATGTATGTGTGTTAGATGATGTGCTCATGAGTATTTGTTTTCCTGTTATGCATTTGATTTATATGTTGTGTATGCGATTTCATGTTTGAAAGTGAAATCTGAAAGGATAATAGAATGAGTTTCAATTGTTTCTCTATCTGAGCCAGAGGATTCCTGCAAGGAGTGAAGTCGAAGTGTCCGCAAGGAGTGCGTTGACATAAGGCTTAGGTAGTTTAACTGTTGTTCTCATTTATCCCAAGGGTGCAGTTGAGCACAGGAGCCGTGCAAGGAGTGCGCAGGTCAGGTAAATGTTCAGGGTTGGAAACCTGAGTGAAGCATTGAGAGACTGTTGCTGCAGACGTGCGCATAGTCAAGGAGCTTCAACACTTAGACGTGGTTGAAGTTTTTCTGCAAGGAGTGCGGGCAAAGGGGTTTTCTTTCTAAAGACTTAAAGCTGTGAGAAAATATCAGGAAGGATAGGCCTTCGAGTTTGTCAAAGGATAGCATATACAAGTCGTGCCTGGAAGGCTTGCAAGAAGTGTCGCAAGTTACGCGCAAGTGGACGGGTTCCACAGAGGAACATTTAGTCATTTCGTGGATTACGAAGGGAAGAACGGACGGTCGAAATTCTCCGAGGATATTTCGCGAAACACTGAGAGCCATTGGATCTACACGTATATCGTGCATCAGAGTTTCGTAGATTGAACCTTCAAAATATTGCAACAAGAATTGTGATATCGCGATCCGCGATATTCCGATGAACTCAAAACCGTTCATCAAATTGGGACGCATGTCAGAAGATCCAAAGAAGTTGGGGTTCGACGTATCGGGAGTCTTGAGGGCAGGATACTCCGGTAGTGTGGAATCGTGAAACACGATATCCCGACGGCTAGTGGAATTTGTGTGGGGCCATAGCAGAGTTGGTGGAAGAGAGGTGGCACACCGTATCGGAGTTCGGGGAAAGTAAAGTCCTGAACATTTTGGCATTAGGATTCGCGATCCCGCGAAGTCCAAAATCTCGATAGGAGTGAAGGGAAGTGGAAAGGTCAACTTGCACGTGTACCTCGGAATTTCGGTGCATCGGGCATCAGGAGTCGGAGAACCGAGTTGCTTGGCATCACGAGAGGCGAAATTGTGATAGCTGAAGTTCCAACAGAGGGAAGAGAAGGTCAGCATTGACTGGTCATCGAGTCTCAAGGATTCGAGAGCCTAGTGTTCGACCTTTGACATCGCGAACCCGCGAAGTCTGATTCCCCGATAAATAAAGAGAGGGGATCGCACGGAGAATTCTTTGGGTGCAGATTTCCCGATAGGGAAATAGAAGAACGTTTCCAGTTCTTTGGGCCAAGGGAAGGAGAAGGTCCTGTGAGCGGGCGTGCCTGTGGGTGCGGCTGCGTCAGTTTTGGTATTAGAGCTAAGAAAGATTCTTTTCTTTCTGTAGTAGAGAAGAAGAGAATTCACCATGCCGCCAAGGAGAGAGAGGAAGTCACCTGATCCATAGGATAGGGAAATGCCAAGAAGAAGAGGCAGGTAGGTAACCAATTTAGAAATGGAGAGGCAGATGCATGATCTCCGAGCAAGACTTGAGGACATGGAGATAGCGCAAAGACGCACAGCCAGTGCAGGGGATCTTAGTGATTTCGAGAGCGAAATAGAGGTTGAACGTGAAGAGGAAGTTGCAGCCGAGGATGCAGCCAACGAACGTCTAATCAAAGATATTGCCAGGATGGGTGCAAAAGCAAAGATGGACATTCCAGTTTATGAGGGAAACTTGGATGAAAAGGAGCTTCTAGATTGGATTAGAGCTCTGGATACTTACTTCGACTACGAAGATGTCGAAGAAGATAAGAAAGTTAGGCATGCTTTCACGAGATTGAAGGGACACGTAGCATTGTGGTGGGATGAGCTATAAGAAGATAGACGCTGCAAGGGCAAGAAGAAGATTAAAAGTTGGGATCAGATGATCGCAAAGATGAAAGCAAAATTCATCCCCAGGGATTATCAAATCACTCTGTTTAGGCGGATGCAGAACCTGAGACAGAAGCTAATGACAGTGAAGGAATACACTGAGGAATTCTATCGAATGAACATCAGGGCAGTTCATCGGGAGAGCGATGATGAAAAAGTTGCCAGATACATGAATGGCCTGAGATATGATATCCAGGATGAGATGAGCATGGTAACCATCCGAATGGTGGAATATGCTTATCAGATGGCTCTGAAAGATGAGGAGAAGTTGAGCCGAAAATAGAGTCAGAGGGGCCGAGGCAGAAGCCAGCCCAGAGGCAAAGCAGTTGCCTAGGACAAATATTTAAAGCCCAGGGAGGAATGGAAGAAACCTCAGACTCATACAGAGAGAGGTGGAACCTCGCAGAGAGGGCAACATACAGAGAAAAGAGGAGGGTATGCCGATAACAATATGTTTCCTCGTACTAGAGGTAGAGGAAGAGGAAGAGGTGGAGTAATCACATGCTTCACATGCGGGGAAAATGGGCACACGTCTTACGAGTGTCCAGAGAAAAAGAAGGACATTGGAGAATATCACATTGCTGAGGCGCAGAGGCGGGATGTTGAGGCCGAAGACACTAAAGGCGAAAGATCGCTTATGATGCGAAAATTCCTTTTGACACCCGAGAAGGAGGAGGAAAGCTCAGTCCAAAGGACCATACTCTTTAGGACTACTTGCAAGACCAAGGACAGGGTATGCAAGGTCATTGTTGACAGTGGTAGCATGGATAATCTCATATCCACAGAGATGGTAGAGAAGTTGGAGCTGGAGATGACTGATCATCCAAGCCCATACAGAGTTTCGTGGCTACAGAAAGGACACCAGGTAACTGTTACTAAACAATGCTTGGTTGAATTCAAGATAGGTGGATATAATGATAAGATCTTATGTGATGTTATTCCCATGGATGTTTGTCATATATTGCTGGGTAGACCATGGAAATGTGATATAAATGTGATTCATGATGGGAGAATGAACACATACACCCTAGAGAAGAATGGGAGGACACACATGTTGCTTCCGATAAAGGATAAGGAGGTGAAGCCGGAAGTAAGAAACACAATACTTCTCATGAGTGGGAAGGAGCTTCTTACGGAGGTGAAGAATAAAGAATATCCACAATTCTTTGTGGTTCGGAAACCGAGGATTGTTCTGACTAGCACAAGAGTGGATGATTTACCGGATGAAGTTCAGGAACTGCTAGAAGAGTTCGCTGACATCATAGTGGACGAATTACCTCGTTCATTGCCACCGATGAGGAGTGTGAGTCATCACATTGACCTCATACCATGAGCCAGTTTTCCGAATAAAGACTTGTACATATTGACGCTGCAGGAGAATGAGGAGGTTAAAAGGCAAGTCCAGGAGTTGTTGGACAAAGGTTTGGTCAGAGAAAGCTTGAGTCTGTGTGCTATTCCAACAGTACTCAGTCCGAAGAAAGACGGAGGCTGGAGGATGTGTACTGACTCAAGGGCGATAAAAAAGATAACCATCAGGTACAGGTTTCCATTGCCAAGGATGGATGATCTGATGGATTGCTTGAGCGGAGCAAGGTATTTTTCAAAGATTGATTTGAAAAGCGGATATCACCAGATTCGCATGAGAGAGGGTGATGAGTGGAAGATAGCATTCAAGACAAACGAGGGTTTGTATGAATGGCTTGTCATGTCATTTGTCTTGACAAATGCACCGAGAACCTTCATGAGGTTGATGAACGAAGTCCTGAGGGAGTTCATCAGGAAATTTTTCATTGTGTATTTGGATGGCATACTGATTTACAGTAAATAAGTGACAGAACACTTGAAGCATTTGGCTACAGTGATGCAGAGGCTACAGTAGGAGAAGCTGTTGATAAACATGAAAAAATCCTCATTCATGAAGAAAAATATCATTTACTTGGGTTTTGTTATTTCAGCGAATGAGTTGAGGATGGATCCGGATAAGGTGGAAGTGATCAAGAATTGGCCATCACCAAGGAATGTATTCGAGGTGAGAAGTTTTCATGGTTTGGCTAGTTTCTATCGAAAATTCATCATGAATTTCAGTGGAATTAGCACAGCGATGATGGATACAGTGAAGAAGCGGCATAAGTCTTTTCACTGGACAGAAGAGGCTGAAAAGAGTTTCAATCTGTTGAACTGGAAGATCACGGAACAACCAGTTTTGGTGTTGCCGGATTTCCAAAAGACGTTTCAAGTGAAATGTGACGCAAGCGGATTTGTGATAGGGGCAGTCTTAAGTCAAGAAGACAGGCCAATAGCGTACTTCAACGAGAAGTTGAATGAGGAAAAATTGAAATACTCCACGTATGATAAAGAATTCTATGCTATCATACAGGCGTTGAAAAAATGGATGCATTACTTGATCCCAAAAGAATTTGTTTTGTATAGTGACAATCATGCACTGCAGTTTGTGACTCAATAGGAGAAGTTGAATCAGAAACATGCCAAATGGATTGAATATATGCAGAATTTCACTTTTGTGACTAAGCATATTTCTGGTACTGCTAACAAAGTTGTCGATGCTCTGAGCAGGAAGTGTTTTCTTTTGCAGGAGTTCAGAGTCAAAACGTTAGGTTTTGCAGATCTCAAGGACATGTATGCAGATGATCCAGACTTTAAGGAGGCATATGAAGCAACTGAGAATCCAGTTCTCAGAGACAAAAGTCCTTGGATAGACTACATGATCCAGGAAGGATTGTTGTTCAGAGGCAATCAATTGTGTATTCCGAAATGCTCCATGAGGGAGAACTTGCTGAAGGAGAAACACAATGGGGGATTGGCAGGACATTTTGGTCATGACAAGACGTTCGCAAAATTGAATGAATCATACTTTTGGCTAGGGATGTGATCAGAGGTCAAGAGATTTGTAGACAGATGTAGAATTTTCCAGCATTCGAAGGGGAGAAAGAAGAATGCGATATTCTATCAGCCATTGTCCATACCAGAAAGGTCGTGGGATGCGATAAGCATGGATTTTGTATTGGGGTTGCCAAGAACACAAAGAGGTGTTGATTCAATCTTTGTGGTGGTGGATAGGTTTTCCAATATGGCACACTTCATTCCATGCCAGAAAACCAGTGACGCAACTCACATCGCAAATATTTTTTTCAAAGAGGTCATTCGACTTCATGGGTTGCCGAAGAGTATAGTTTCGGATCGAGATATGAAATTCATAGGACATTTTTGGAGGACCTTACGGAAGAAGCTGGGAACTAATTTGATGTTTAATTCAGCTTATCATCCCCAGATGGATGGAAATACGGAAGTAGTCAATAGAAGTCTGGGAGACTTGCTGAGGATCCTGGTGGTGGAGCACCACAGCCAGTGGGACAATATATTACCACAGGCAGAGTTCGCATATAATGACTCAGTGAACAGGAGCACAGGAAAAAGTCCATTTCAGATTGTTTATGGCATGCATCTAAGAGGAGTTTCTGAATTGAGGGATTCAGAACAGACTGCGACTAGCAGCGCTAGTGCAGAAGAATTCACAGAGGCGATGAAAGAACTTCACAACCAGGTGAAGGAGCGGTTGCTGAAATCAAACCAGGAATATAAGCGCAAAGAAGATCAACACAGAAGAAAACTTCAATTTGAGGTTGGTGATCTATTTCTGGCACATTTGAGAAAGGAAAGGTTCCCGAGGGGAACATACAACAAGCTGAAAATGAAGAAAATCGGGCCATGTAGGGTCTTGAAGAAGTTTGGGGAGAATGCTTATGAGATTGAATTACCCGATGGGATCGGAATATCTCCGATATTTAACATCTTAGATTTGTACCCATATAGAGCTGGAGAAGTAGAGACTGGAGATGAGTAGCCAGTGATCCAGTGGATGAAACAGATGCCAGTTGTAGAGAAGCCACAAATGGAATGCATACTAGACAAGAGAGTGAGCAAGAGGACCAGCGAAAGCAATACTTTGAGTATCTGATCAAGTGGAAGAACCATCCAGTTGAAGATGCCCACTGGGAAAGTGAAGAAAAGATACAGAAGCATGGACAGACTGTGCAGGATCTCATGGACAGGAGCCCATGAAAATTTCCAAGCGAGGGAGTATGATGCAGGAGCATCTCACACGTCAAGTGAGCCAGCGCAGAAGTAGAGGATAGCTGGACAAGCCAGCACAATTTCTTTTTGAATTTCACCTTGAAACTGTTGCGCAAACATTAATGAAAAGATTTAATGAGGCACACTTTGTATATTTTATTGGACCTTGAGCGATTCGCTCTCGTCCTTAGTAGATAGACGACATTTAAAATAGTTAATGAAGGTAGATAGGATTTTAATTCTAGACTAGACAGTTTAGGAGCTGGAGGGAAAAAGGATATAGACACCCTCATTGTATCATTGTAACATAAGCCTGAGCATGATTATTGAAGCAGGAAGAGCACAGGAGAATAGCAGAGAGCTGTAGAAGAACACCCATGTACAGATCTTGAATTAGTAGAAGAAATTGATTCAGATTCATGGTTTTGTGTTTGTTCTCTGTGTATGTGTGTTAGATGATGTGCTCATGAGTATTTGTTTTCCTGTTATGCATTTGATTTATATGTTGTGTATGTGATTTCATGTTTGAAAGTGAAATCTAAAAGGATAATAGAATGAGTTTCAATTGTTTCTCTATCTGAGCCAGAGGATTCCTGCAAGGAGTGCAGTCGAAGTGTCCGCAAGGAGTACATTGACAGAAGGCTTAGGTATTTTAACTGTTGTTCTCATTTATCCCAAGGGTGCAGTTGAGCACAGGAGCCGTGCAAGGAGTGCGCAGGCCAGGTAAAAGTTCAGGGTTGGAAACCTGAGTGAAGCATTGAGAGACTGCTGCTACAGATGTGCGCATAGTCAAGGAGCTTCAACACTTAGACGTGGTTGAAGGTTTTTCGCAAGGAGTGTGGGCAAAGGGTTTTTCTTTCTAAAGACTTAAAGCTGTGAGAAAATATCAAGAAGGATAGGCCTTCGAGTTTGTCAAAGGACAACGTAGACAAGTCGTGCCTGGAAGGCTTGCAAGAAGTGTCGCAAGTTACGCGCAAGTGGATGGGTTCTGCAGAGGAACATTTAGTCATTTCGTGAATTACGAAGGGAAGAACGGATGGTCGAAATTCTCCGAGGAGATTTCGCGAAACACCAAGAGTCGTTGGATCTACACGTATATCATGCATTGGAGTTTCGTAGATCAAACCTCCAAAATATTGCAACAGGAATTGCGATATCGCGATCTGCAATATTTCGATGGACTCAGAATTGTTCATCAAATTGGGACGCATGTCAGAATATCCAAAGAAGTCGGGGTTCGGCATATCGGGATTCTTGAGGGCAGGATACTCCGGTAGTGTGGAATCGCGAAATGCTATCCCGATGGCTAGTGGAATTTGTGTGGGGCCACAACAGATTTGGTGGAAGACAGGTGGCACACCGTATCGGAGTTCGGGGAAAGTAAAGTCCTGAACATTTTGGCATTAGGATTCTCAATCCCGTGAAGTCCAAAATACCGATAGGAGTGACGGGAAGTGGAAAGGTCAACTCACACGTGCACCTCAGAGTTTCGGTGCATCGGGCATCGGGAGCCGGAGAACCGAGTTGCTTGGCATCGCGAGAGGCGAAATCGCGATAGCTAAAGTTCCGACAGAGGGAAGAGAAGGTCAACGTTGACTGGTCATCGGGTCTCGGGGATTCGAGAGCCCAGTGTTCGACCTTTGACATCACAAACCCGCGAAGTTCGATTCCTCGATAAACAAAGAGAGGGGATCGCACGGAGAATTCTGTGGGTGTAGATTTCCCGATAGGGAAATAGAAGAACGTTTCTAGTTCTTCGGGCCAAGGGAAGGAGAAGGTCCTGTGAGCGGGCATGCCTGCGGGTGCGGCTGTGTCAATTATGATATTTTTACCTGATGTACTTTTGTATTTCTCCTCTTCTATCTAAAATTTCCACTGGATAAAGAGTCCCAGGAAAGAAGTTATAGTGAAAATTCCATACTGACCTATTTGAAATTTATCTTAGGACTACATTGTTTGAAATTGATCTTAGGACCATTCATAAATCCTAAATTCCATAGGGCATATCTCCAAAAGTATAGTAAAAAAACATATGATTTTTTCACTAGATTTACACCAATATCTCTCCTCTATATCTACAAAATCTCAAAATCTAAAACATAACAGAGAGAATAATTTATAGCAAAAGTTCCAATATGATGTATTTGAAACTTATTTCAGGAGCATTCAAGAACCCTAACTTCCACAAGGAATATCTCTGAAAATATATCGAAACTGCATCTTTTATTTTTACCACTTGTACACCAATATATATCCTTTGTCTCTACCAAATTGTAGGGTATCAAAAATACCATAAAATAAGTTATAGAAAAAGTGCTAAGATTACCTATTTGAAACTGATTTTAGGGGCATTTAGGGACCCTAACATCCACAGGGAATATCTCTAAAAGAATAGAGAAAAAACATTTGATATTTTTAACACATGTACACCAAGATCTCTCCTCTTTCTCTATAAAATATTAGGTTATGAAACATTCTCGAAAAACTTTTATCATGAAAATTCCAAGATGACCTGAAACTGATTTCACAATTCAATCTTTGGTAATGCATTTTTCACACTCTCACTTTATATCAATGCTTTCTCTTTTTATACTTGTCCATAATCATTCATGAAGAGACATGTCCATTAATTAAACAATTAATTCCCAATACCATGGGAAAAAACCCCAAATACCATGGGTTTGAAACCACCATTTCACATTTTACTTTTTCACATGCACTCCTTTTTTAATATACTTGTAGACACACACACACACAGATATATATAGTAAATGTACTATGTATTTTAATATCGTAATATGACATTAATGACATCATTAATCCTTTTACATAAATGACAATAATTCCAACAATATCCCCCTTTCTCTTGATGTCAATCCTGCAATGAAACACAAAGTACACCAGACATAGAAATAAATATCCCCTTATATGAAACTCCCCCCTTGTCTACAACTCTTCTAGGAATAGAGAGAATTCTCCCCTTTTCTACAACTATCCCCGTTTTACATAAATGGAAAAGAGATGCTCCTCGTGAACTTGATGATCCATATTGGATCATTATTTATTTTTCATCTATCTCAATACTTTTTGGGTGAAAAAATTGCAGGAATCAACTTGTAGGGCCATTCCGACTACTGGTCCAAATTTGGAAATTTGTTTCCAAAAAATAGTCAGAAATATTCTAGAGTGATTTTGACACATCAAATGACCTTTTTTTTGTCCAAAATTAATAGGGAGGAAGATAATAAATTATACACGTCGATACCTTTCCAACGATGCATACCATTAATCATTTCAGATAGGGACTCCAGATTCACTTCTAGGTTTTGGACAAGTTTGCAGTCAACGTTGGGCACTCAGTTGAACTTAAGCACAACTTATCATCCTAAAACAGATGGGCAAACTGAGAGAGTAAATCAAGTCATGGAAGACATGCTTAGGATGTATTTCATGGATAATCAAACCCACTGGGAGAAGTACCTGCCTTTGGTAGAGTTTGCCTACAATAATAGTTTTCATAGCTCCATCAGAATGCCAACCTACGAAGCTTTGTATGGAAGGCCATGTAGAACGTCATTGAGTTGGGATAGACTGGAAGACCGAGTAACAGTTAGGCCAAAATTGATTCAAGAGATGGAGGAACAGGTGATTCAAATTAGGCAGAGACTAAAGGTAGCACAGGATAGGCAAAAAAGTTATGCTGATGCACACAGGACCAACCGAAGTTATGAAGTGGGAGACCAGGTTTTCATTTGTATCAGGCCTAATAAGAGTACCATACGGTTTGGGAAGGGGACAAATTTGTCACCTCGGTTTATAGGACCGTTTAGAATCCAAGCAAAAATTGGACCCGTTGCCTATCATCTCGTACTATCACCCCACTTGCATAAAACTCATAATGTTTTTCATGTATCTGTTTTACGTCATTATGTTGCTGATGAATCACATAAACTAAATTGGAAGGAATTGCAGGTATCGGACATGGGAACTCTCATGGTAGAACCATTACGCATATTGGACCATAGAGTCCGACAACTCAGGAACCATCTGGTAGTCCAAGTTAAGGTCCAGTGGGACAAGTATAGTCTGGGATATGCTACTTGGGAAGACACCAAGACACTACGACGAGATTACCCCTCACTTTTTTTGACCACCTCGAGAATATGTTTCTCGAAGGTTGGGTGTATGTACCACCACCTTTTGATTTAGACAGACAGGATTACCTAAGGCCTATATACTTTATTTTCTATTCACAGTTAAACTTTAAGATGTATGAACATTTATGAATGTTTAAATGTTATTGATGATGATGTATATAATGCGATCTACTATGTGAATGTAAATTTTATGAATGTTTAAATGTTATTGATGATGATGTATATGATGTGACATATTTTGAGAATGAAAATTTTCATGAATGTTTAAATGCTATTAGAATGATGTTGGATATGATGCAATCTATTTTGGTAAATGATAATCTTATGACTGGGTGTCGAAATTGAATTATGGGATATTATAAGATCTATTTCTAACTGGAAAACTTTGATGTTAAGTTGTTGGTACAAGGATACCAAATAGAAATGATGATAGTATGCAATCACATGATGATAATGCATAGAAATGTATGAGTTTGTGTTACAGACTAATCTGTAGTTTATGGGCTATGAAATAGCCAACGTAATGATGATGAAAGTGGATATCATGACCAATAGCCGAGAAACATTATGATATGAATATTGTATGTGAAATTATATTGGGGTGGATGCATTTCTATGATATGTGGACCAGTGTAGGGTTTCAGGTGATGAGACTGCCCAAAACCGAATAAACGATGACAAAACCCCCAGCAACACGGTGCCACTGTATATTCCATTGTAGGGTGTGGACCCTAGTTATGATTAGGAAGGGTGGAGGCATTTCCCACCGTGTATCCTCTGAAACCTGAAGTCATGGGAGGACGGTGTTAGTTCACGATCCCCAAGACGTGTGATGATGACTGTCAGTTGCCTGCTAGGGAAGCTTGGTCGAGATAGTGACACTTCCGCTTACGGGTTCTATTTGGAGTTAGGTCAATATAGTTGATGCTCCAAGATAGTCTAGCAGAGGAAGGATAGGAATGGAGATGGAAGTAAGTTAGGGAGGAAGGATGAGTAGAAATAGTTGAGAAAGTATGGAGATTTTTCTTATGGTGGAATTTAATGTTTTCCCTTCTAAAAAAAAAAAAAGGAAAATGTGTATATATGAATATTCATAATTTCGTAACTAAACCACGGTTGTCTAAATAAAATTGTTGAAATGTATAATTGTAATTGATGGATTTATCAAACAATTGATTGGTTGTTGTCTTTTATAAAAGACTAGTCTTGTTGATTGGATTGGATGCATACATAAATTACTAAAGGGTGATAGTTATTTATTATTAGTACATGCACGAGACTTGTATGTACTAGCTACACATGCATTTCTTGTACATGTACACTACTATGTATGAGTTTTCTTGACTTACTTACCAATAATGTCAGTTAATTGTTATGAATGTGTGAACCATGTTTCTTTTCCTTTGTACCACAAGATACCTTAACTTTGGGACGAAGTTTCCTAAAGGGCGGGTGTATGTAACGACCCTGCTTAAATAAATGTATAGGATTATTAATTATAATTAATTTGATAATTTGATTGTCCTAAAATGTTAGCTAAACAATAATTATTTCTTAAATAATATTAACTAATTAATTATTATTAATTACTTGTTCATAACTGTCAATGATTAATTAATTATTAATTGACTCTTTAATTATGTGAGTAAATAATTAAAGGGGTTAATAATTTAATTTATTAAAAACTTACGTATATGGAGGGGATAACAAACATTAAATAAAAGGATAAGAAACATTAAATAAAAGGACAAGACATTAAATAAGAGGATAAGATAATGAATGTAGGGATAAGGAAATTAATGAGGAGGAAAGGGTCGGTGAAGGAGGGATATGAAGGGAGGAGCCTTACGGGAAGGGGATCATCATTTTTTTGGGAAGGGAAGCATTTTGGAGGGGGAGGAGGGTTCTGGTTTCTTTTCTTGGATTTTCTGGTTCTGTGGGGGAGTTCTGCAGTCTTTGAGTATCACTACAGGGGGCACCAGGTTGCTAGGGGTTTTGGGCACAGGGGCCAGGATTCCTTTCGGTTTCCTGGAGCTAGGGAGTTGGACAGGCTACTCCTAGCTGGCTGGAAGGTTAGTCAGTTTAGGTAGAGTTGGTCAGTGGCATCAAGTTGGGCAAGGCAAAAGCAGGAAGGACAACAAGACTAGTGGGATTTTAGCATCAAACCAAGGTATTTTAATTTACGTATTTGTTTTATATATATTTAAGGAATATGAAGTGTTATAAGGTTGTTCGTAAGCTTGTTATGTTTAGTTCAATAAATTTTATATATGCTAGTTATTGGTTATGTGTTGGTTATGAAGTATTTAAAATGTTAGCTTAGCATTCCTTAAAATAATTCATTTTAGGGGTTTTATAAGGCTCTGTGGAGCAGAACCCTACACCTTGCTTTGTAATAACTCTTTGTCTTTGCTGACCTAGAGTTAACTTGTTGTTTTCTTCTCCTCTATCTGATTGAGTGAAAAGTTTTGTTAGAAAATCCAAAGGTCTATGAACTTTTCATTTGATCTTTGAGGTAAACTTTCCATCATTTCTCTTTTGTTTGAGGTTTTTGGTTCTTGTTTGCAATTTGGTTATCTTTGTCCTTCTTGTCTATTTCACGACAAGAGTGTATTTTTTGTTTTCTGTGAAGTTTTCTTCTGATTGTTTAATCTTGAAGTCTGATTGACATTTAGAAGTATTTCATCTGATTATCATTCACATATAAGAAAAAGGACATATTTTAGTGATTGGTTTGGATATTAGAAGGCATTTATGAAATTTTTAGCATTGCATCGGATTTGAGTGAGAAACAAATTGATTGAGGACATTGCATGTTAGTGTTTGATAGTGAAAACAACTTTCTCTCTTTCCCTTAAATAGCCATTCATTGAAAGAAATGATTTCTTATCATCTTCTTGTGCATTTTTTGGAATTGAGTCATCATACCATTAGTTTCATTGTCATACAACCTTTGAGTAAAGAACAACCATAAAATCAACACTAATTAAAAATTATCTAGAACATTTTTTTTTTTAGGATCTTCCACCAACATTAGATTAGGATTAGCACTTTGGATTAGGCTGTGAGTACAACTCTCCAAAGTTTTCAAAATGAAAATTAGCATCCTGAGATAGGGAGAGTCAAATCCAATTGTCGTATAGGCTTTCTGCAACCCCCCTCTCACATAGGGGTTACACATGAGATCACATTCGGGTGAGTTATGGAGATTATCACTCTGTGGTTCAACTGTTTTTAGTGGTCGAATCATATATTGGGGATCAGTTGAAGGTATACCCACAATTATGTGTGGGATCCTCTCGAGTTGATTTTAGACTTGTTATCCTGCCCATATGTTCAGATCGGATTGTCTGATGGCTGAGTTAATTTATGTGTAGAGGGGCTGAAAGAAATCAGGGAGACCTGAGATTTGGGAGTATTTATATTATGATCTGTGGTGACAACCCTCTCACAGGAAGGTCACATAGAGAGAGTAGTAGTAGGAAGATGCATATAAGACGGGGACTCAACCTTCAATGCTCAAATCTCATAAAGCTCTTTCTTCAGCTTCCTGTTCTCCTCCGTGAGGTTGTCGGAACATCGTTTCAAGAATTTGCAGTCTACTTGAGTCTGCTTCAGCTTGGTCCTTCAATAGATCAACTCAAACAAATCAGATATAACAGTTTGATCACTATTGATTGCAAATACAACAGAAAGTGTTTAACCTAACCTAACCTTGCCCTTCTGTTTTGGAACCATACTTCCACTTGGCGAAGGCTGAGGTTCAATATCTGGGCCAAGTCGAGCTTTTGCTTTTGCGGATCAATATTCACCATTCATGATACGATATGACACCATAGAATTTATACAAAAAAAACTATGACGGTATCTACAACACAAACAAACACAATCCACAACAGCGGGAAAGCCAATATAGAAAATTAAAAAAAAGGAAGCCGTGAAGGTCATTTGACACCATAGCGATAAATCATGCGGTGGGCTGGTAAGACCACCCATAAATCAACTGATCATTAGATTTAACCATAGAACAATGAATCTCAGTTCAATTATATTGAAGAACCAAAAACTAGTACTTAAGGGTTAGCATATGATGCCACAGCATAAAACTAAATCTTCCATCAACCAAGCAAAATCCCAAATCACAGAAAAAGGATAAATAGAAACCCTAGTATACATGCAAATACTCGGGAGGTGTACATATTTTCATGACCTTATCTCGGTAATCCGGACATAAATACCAAGACCTTATTCAACACACTGCGATTTGTAAACGACTAAGCAAAATATAGAAATAAGAGTGGCTAAAATAACAAACAAATTTATATAAAAGGGTAAAAAACAAAGTTCCAAAATAAAATAATGAGTCAAAAGAACCTCAAAAAATGCTCATTTTCTGAGAACAAAAATACTCACTCAGAAACGAACCTTCTCTTCCAAGGATATATTATGTATAACAATAATTGTAAATACACCTTATGCCTCCTCCTACAGCTATGCTATATAAACCCTAAATAGACTTCAGTCAGATAAACCCTAGCTCGTACACTATAGATTAAACTTCTAGTCAACCTAGTTGGGGTCACAAAAGCCTGATATCCAATAACCAACAATTCTCACACAGCCCAGCGCTAGGTGCCAAGCCCTTTATTATGTGCACACAAGTGTTAATCACTATCCTAAGCCACATCACATATTAAACTACCATATGCCAAAATCCGAGTACACAGTCTAATACACATACAAATCCCAGCGCAGGCACCAAGCCCGCAAGCAGCAAGAAAAAGAAAAAAAAAAAACTAGCTCGCAGGCTTCGCTCCAGCCCCATGCGACCTGCAACCAAAACACATGTCAGTCAAAAAAAAAACAACACAAGCTCAAACAGTAACAACACACCAAGCGCACCTGTACCCAACACAACAAGAAACATCACAGGTAAGCCAAGACTAACCTGTCAGCACCAAAACTATCAAGGGAGGAGTTGCAGAGTGAGAGAGGCCAACTAGTTCGAAGAG
>ML784903.1:186643-214635 GCA_009831015.1 Picea engelmannii | reverse complement strand
GATTGGATTGGATGCATACATAAATTACTAAAGGGTGATAGTTATTGATTATTAGTACATGCACGAGACTTGTATGTACTAGCTACACATGCATTTATTGTACATGTACACTAGTATGTATGAGTTTTCTTGACTTACTTACTGATAATGTCGGTTAATTGTTATGAATGTGTGAACCATGTTTCTTTTCCTTTGTACCACGAGATACCTTAACTTCGGGACGAAGTTTCCTAAAGGGTGGGTGTATGTAACAACCCTTCTTAAATAAATGTATAGAATTATTAATTATAATTAATTTGATAATCTGATTGTCCTAAAATGTTAGCTAAACAATAATTATTTCTTAAATAATATTAACTAATTAATTATTATTAATTACTTGTTCATAACTATCAATGATTAATTAATTATTAATTGACTCTTTAATTATGTAGTAAAGAATTAAAGGGGTTAATAATTTAATTTATTAAAAACTTACGTATATGGAGGGGATAACAAACATTAAATAAAAGGATAAGAAACATTAAATAAAAGGACAAGACATTAAATAAGAGGATAAGATAATGAGTGTAGGGATAAGGAAATTAATGAGGAGGAAAGGGTCGGTGAAGGAGGGATATGATGGGAGGAGCCTTACGGGAAGGGGATCATCATTTTTCTAGGAAGGGAAGCATTTTGGAGGGGTAGGAGGGTTCTGGTTTCTTTGCTTGGATTTTCTGGTTCTGTGGGGGAGTTCTGCAATCTTTGAGTATCACTTTAGGGGGCACCGGGTTGATAGGGGTGTTGGGCATGGGGGCCAGGATTCCTTTCGGTTTCCTGGAGCTAGGGAGCCAGATAGGTTGCTCCTAGCTGGTTGGAAGGTTAGTCAATTTAGGTAGATTTGATCAGTGGCATCAAGCTGGGCAAGGCAGCAGCAGGAAGGACAACAAGACTAGCGGGAGTTTAGCATCAGACCAAGATATTTTAATTTACGTATTTGTTTTATATATATTTAAGGAATATGAAGTGTTATAAGGTTGTTCATAAGCTTGTTATGTTCAGTTCATTAAATTTTATATAAATTTTATATATTCTAGTTATTGGTTATGTGTTGGTTATGAAGTATTTAAAATGTTAGGTTAGCATTCCTTAAAATAATTCATTTTAGGGGTTTTATAAGGCTCTGTGGAGAAGAACCCTACACCTTGCTTTGCAATAACTCTTTGTCTTTGCTGACCTAGAGTTAACTTGTTGTTTTCTTCTCCTTTATCTGATTGAGTGAAAACTTTTGTGAGGAAATCCAAAGGTCTGTGAAATTTTCATTTGATCTTTGAGGTAAACTTTCCGTCATTTCTCTTTTGTTTGAGGTTTTTGGTTCTTGTTTGCAATTTGGTTATCTTTGTCCTTCTTGTCTATTTCACGACGAGAGTGTATTTTTTGTTTTCTGTGAAGTTTTCTTCTGATTGTTTAATCTTGAAGTCTGATTGACATTTAGAAGTATTTCATCTGATTATCGTTCACATATAAGAAAAAGGACATATTTTAGTGATTGGTTTGGATATTAGAAGGCATTTATGAAATTTTTAGCATTGCATCGGATTTGAGTGAGAAACAAATTGATTGAGGACATTGCATGTTAGTGTTTGATAGTGAAAACAACTTTCTCTCTTTCCCTTAAATAGCCATTCATTGAAAGAAACGATTTCTTATCATCTTCTTGTGTATTTTTTGGAATTGAGTCATCATACCATTAGTTTCATTGTCATACAACCTTTGAGTAAAGAACAGCCATAAAGTCAACGCTAATTAAAAATTATCTAGAACATTTTTGTTTTTTAGGATCTTCCACCAACATTAGATTAGGATTAGCACTTTGGATTAGGCTGTGAGTACAACTCTCCAAAGTTTTCAAAATGAAAATTAGCATCCTGAGATAGGGAGAGTCAAATCCAATTGTCGTATAGGATTTCTAGGATCCCCCTCTCACACAGGGGTTACAGATGAGATCGCATTCGGGTGAGTTATGGAGATTATCCCTCCGTGGTTCAACTATTTGTAGTGGTCGAATCGTATATTGGGGGTCACTTGAAGGTATACCCACAATTATGTGTGGTAGCCTCTCGAGTTGATTTCAGACTTGTTATGCTACCCATACGTTCAGATCGGACTATCAAGTGTACCCGCCCAGGGGCTAACTGCAAGTTGGTGTCTGTAGTTTCCATAATCCTTAGGTACTTACACGAGGTGACAGTTAAGGGAAGTCTCACTGTACCTGGGACAAACATTGGTCAAAATCATTTGGGCTCCTTGGAGGGTAAATCCACAATTACTGCGTGGAAGCTTGCACCAAGGTGAAAGTCCATTAAGCAGGTCACCATTATAACTATTCCAACATATCCTAGCCCCTTCTTGACTTGATCACGCAATGTTGTATTTCATCACCAACTTGTACGATCACTGAGAGAAGTTTTGTTTGCTTGGTTTTGATTCCTAGATTTTATTAGCATATGTTGTTTCTTTTTGTTAGTTGGCCCTAGATTTTCAGCGTGTATTGTTATTCTCCAAAATTGAGCCTGTAGATGATAACTTTCTTCGCCGATCACTTAGGATGTTGATGCAGACATCCCCTTTTGCCTCGGTGAAGCTTCTGTGCTGACCTCCCGATCTTAAGGATCATTCTAATTCCACCTTTGAGCCAAAGAGGCTCTTTGATTCCTCCTCGGAATCTCTAATAAAATCAACCCACGGGGCTTTTCTGCTCCTTATAGCCTTTAGGCCCGATCGCTTTTTCGTTCACAATAGAAAAATAAAATTTTGGGCTTCAGGGTTTCGCAATCCCCGATGTCACAAACCTTTGTCTTCCCAATTTCCCGATCTCCGATATCCCGAGATGCTTTAACTTCAGTTAGCCCCCTGGGCTAGACTTTTGGTCCATACGACCTCCCCTTATATGACCACAGTCCTATCTCCTTTCAGGATTTTTGGTTTTTGGATGTCGAAATGTATTGGACCTATTGTCCTCGGGATCCCCGATCCTCTGAATCCCGATTTCCCAAAATGGTCTCCCTTTCGAGATTTCGCTTCGAAGACCTAGATTGTTGCCATGCATCCCCTAGAGATGGATGGTCCTCGTCACTTTGCAGTTTCAAGAACTAAATTGCTTATGGGTTCTCTCCCTCAGAACTCCCGAAGTTCCAATTCCCGACGTCCTATATGCTGAAATGACATCAACCGGACCCACAATAGAACTTTCCTCCTTATCAGGGATTCAGACTTCACAATTTCGAAATGTTCGTGCTTCCTGTCTTCAGGATTCACGAAACGCCAAATCCTGAAATTCCGACGGCTTCCGATCTTCACCACGTGTTCCAACCGATAGACGGTCCTTGATCATTCGTAATTTCGCGAAGTCAAATGCCACTTTTCTCCTGTCCTTCTAAATCTCGAAAATCCGACATGCGAAATGTCGACTAGCTCTTGATCGTCACCACCTGTCTCACCTGATGGACGATTTAGATCCAGCCTCAGGATTTCGCGAGTTGTGATTCCCCAATGTCATAGTTTCTCTGTCAACTTAAAACGTCGGTAGCTGAAATACCGACAGGTGCTTGATCTTCACCACATGTCTCCTCAAGATGGACGGTCCAGATTAAAATCGGGGTTTTCACTATAAATTGACCCGATCTCTTGTCCTCTAGACTTCCAATATCCCAAATTTCGATATCTCGATGCCTTTCGGGACCTATAATCTACCTGTGAGAGGTTAACTCCCGTGCAACTCCTATCAGATCCTACAGCTGACATGTAACTAGGTGAGGATCCAACGGCTCACAATCTCCTGAGCTCAAAACTCTGGAAATAGCCATAACCTCCTTGCTTCTCTATCCGATCGGACGGCTGGCAGGATTTCGCAATTCTTCTACGAAGAATTCTGACCGTTCGTCACTTCCCTTCGACGACTTAGCAGGTTCGAATCCTTCAGGAGTCTTCCACGACTTCCAGCCTCTCAAGAACCTCCTGCACGCACTCCTTGCGACAAACCTTCAATTTCTTCAGTGTTGAAATTCCTTCATCTCCGCGCACTCCTTGCAGCGACAAATCCTTCAATAACTTCTCAGGTTTCAAACCCTGGATTCAAGCTTGGTCTGTGCACATATTGCACGACTCATGTACCTAACTGCACCTTTAAGGAAAATGAGAACAAAAGTTAACTTATCTGACCCTTCAGAGATAAGACCTCAGAACCCTTTTGTCAACGCACTCCTTACGGACAATTCAACTGCACTCCTTGCAGGAACCCTCGCTCAGATAGAGAAACAATTGAAACTCATTCCTAACTCTTTCTCTCTCTCATATTTCAAAAATTTAACAAGAAATCATCCATACACAGCATAGAAAGAAAATGTATAACAGAAAGAGTAAAATTATGAACATACCATTCAGCATACACATACAAGAAACAACTAGAACACCATGAATCATAATTAAGACTTCTTCTATTAACTTAATCTCTGGACATGGGTTTTTTTCAATTACAGTTCCTCTGTTCCAGCTCTGTATTCTCTCTTATCCTTCTTGGTAATGTTCTTCACTACTCTGCTCTCAATTGGCATCCTCCTTCTATGTTACAATTACACAATGAGGGTGTCTATATCCATTTCCCTCCACTCCTAAAACTGTCAACTCTGAGAATTCAAAGCTACCTACTAACATAAATTCTTTCTACCTACTATGGACGAGAGCGGATCACTCAAGGTCCTTTACAATATATAAGTATGCCTCTCCTTAACTATCACATTTACGTTGGGTGCATCTATCATCAAAATCATTTTAAACAATTTTGTCATGTGTTTAAAATGTATTGGCACTTTCCCCACGCTCGCTTGACATTTGCGATGCTCCTTCATCATACTCCCTCACTTGAAAATTTTCATGGGCTCCTATCCATGAGCTCTTGCACGGTCTTTCCATGCTTCTAAATCTCTACTTCATTCTCCCAGTTGGCATCTTCAACTGGATGTCCTTTCCACTTGACCAAGTATTCAAATTATTGTTTGCTTCTGGTCTTCTTTCTAATTCTTTTGTCTAGTATGCTTTCCATCTGTGGATTCTCTGCAATAGGCATCTGCTTTGTCCACTGGATCTCTGGTTGTTCATCACTTGTTCCTCCTTCCTCAATTTTGTATGGGTACAAATCTGAGACATTGAATATCGGAGAAATTCCGATCCCATCAGGTAATTCAATCTCATAAGAATTTGTCCCAAATTTCTTCAAGACCTTACATGGCCCGATCTTCTTCATCTTCAGTTTGTTATATGTCCCCTTTGGGAACCTTTCCTTTCTCAGATGTGCCAGAATCAAATCACCAACCTCAAACTGAAGTTGTCTTCTGTGTTTATCTGCCCTACACTTATACTCCTGGTTCGAGTTTTGTAAATGCTCCTTCACCTGGCTGTGAAGTTCTTTCATCACTTCTGTGAAATCTTCTGCACTAGCGCTCCTAGTCACAATCTGTTCTAAATATCTCATCTCAGAAATTCCTCTCGGCTGCATGCCATAAACAATTTGAAATGGACTTTGTCCTGTGCTTCTATTAACTAAGTCGTTATAAGAAAACTCTACCTGTGGTAATATGTTGTCCCATTGGCAATGGTGTTTTGTCACCAATCTCCTCAGCAAGTATCCTAAACTCCTATTTACCACTTCTGTCTGTCCATCTGTCTGAGGATGATAAACCGAACTGAATGACAAGTTAGTTCCCAACTTTTTCCATAAGGTTCTCTAGAAGTGTCCCATGAACTTAGTGTCTCGATCCAAAACTATGCTCCTTGGTAAGCCGTGAAGTCGAATGACTTCTTTGAAAAACAGATTCGCAATGTGAGTTGCGTCACTGGTTTTCTGACATGGAATAAAGTGTGCCATTTTGGAAAATCTATCCACCACCACAAAAATTGAGTCAAACCCTCTTTGTGTTCTTGGTAACCCCAATATGAAATCCATGCTAACTGCATCCCAGGGCCTCTCAGGTATTGGCAATGGTTGATAAAATCATGCATTTTGTTTCTTTCCTTTCGAATGTTGGCAAATTCTGCATCTGTCCACAAATCTCTTGACATCTGCTCGCATTCCTGGCCAGAAATATGACTTATTCAATTTTACGAATGTCTTGTCATGACCAAAGTGCCCTGCCAATCCTCCACTATGTTTCTCCTTCGACAAATTCTCCCTCATGGAGAATTTTGGAATACAAAGTTGATTACCTTTAAACAACAATCCTTCCTGGATTATGTATTCTATCCATTGGCTTCTATCTCTGAGAATTGGATTCTCAGCTGCTTCATATGCCTTCTTAAAATCTGGATCATCTCTGTACATGTCCCTGAGGTCATCAAAACCCAGTGTTTAAACTCTGAACTCCTGCAACAACAAACATTTCCTTCTCAAAGCATCAACAAAATTGTTAGTAGTTCCAGAAATATGCTTAGTTACAAAAGTAAAGTTCTGCATGTATTCAACCTATTTTACATGTCTTTGATTCAACTTTTCCTGTCGAGTCACAAACTGTAGTGCATGATTGTCACTGTATAAGACAAACTCCTTCAGAATCAAATAGTGTCTCCACTTCTTCAATGCCTGAATGATAGCATAGAACTCCTTGTCATATGTGGAGTACTTCACCTTCGCTTCATTCAGCTTCTTGCTGAAGTATGCTATCGGCCTATCTTATTGACTCAAGACTGCCCCTATTGCAAATCCACTTGCATCGCATTTCACTTGAAATGTCTTTTGAAAATCAGGCAACACCATAATTGGTTGTTTCGTGATTTCCCTCTTCAACAGATTAAAACTCTTCTCAGCCTCTTATGTCCAATGAAAAGATTTATGTCTTTTCTTCACTGTGTCCATCATCGGTGCACTAATTCCACTGAAATTCCTGATGAACTTCTGGTAGAAACTAGCCAATCCGTGAAAACTTCTCACCTCAAATATGTTCTTCGGTGATGGCCAATTCTTGATCACTTCCACCTTATCTGGCTCCATCCTCAATTTATCTGCAGAAATAACAAAT
Organism: Picea engelmannii; assembly: GCA_009831015.1. Classification (NCBI taxonomy): domain Eukaryota; kingdom Viridiplantae; phylum Streptophyta; class Pinopsida; order Pinales; family Pinaceae; genus Picea; species Picea engelmannii. The sequence continues at coordinate 207,586 of ML784903.1, read as the reverse complement.
CCCAAATAGATGAGTTATGTCTTCATGAATGAGGATTTCTTCATGTTTATCAGTAGCTTCTCTTGTTGTAATCTCTTCATCATTGTAGCTAAGTGTTTTAGATGCTCTGCCTCTATTTTACTGAAGATCAGTATATCATCCAGATACACAATGACAAATTCTCCGATGAACTCCTTCAGGACTTCGTTCATCAACCTCATGAAGGTACTTGGTGCGTTTGTTAAACCAAATGGCATAACAAGCCATTCATACAACCCTTCATTAGTCTTTAAGGTTGTTTTCCATTCATCGCCTTCCCTCATACGAATCTGGTGATATCCACTTTTCAAATCAATATTCGAAAAAAAAATTGCTCCACTTAAGCAATCCATCAGATCATCCATCCTTGGCAATGGAAATCTGTACCTGATGGTTATCTTGTTAATTGCCCTTGAATCAATACACATCCTCTAGCCTCCGTCTTTCTTTGGACTGAGTATTGTCGGAACAACACATGGACTCAAGCTTTCTCTAACCAACCCTTTATCCAGCAAATCCTGAACTTGTCTTTTGACCTCTTCATTCTCCTGTGGCATTAATCTATGCGCTGTTTTTTTGGTAAATTGGCTCCAGGTATGAGATCAATATGATGACTCACACTTCTGATTGGTGGCAATGAACGAGGTATTTTGTCCACTACTATGTCAGCAAACTCTTCCAATAGTTCCTGAACTTCTTCTGGTAGATCATCTATCCTTGTGCTGGTTAAAACAATCGTTGGCTTCTTGACCACAAAGAATTGTGGCTCCTCCTTCTTCTTGACCTCATTAAAGAGTTCCTTCCCACTCATGAGAAGTACAGTGTTACTTACTTCAAGTTTCACTTCCTTATCTTTGATTTGAAGCAACATGTGAGTTCTCCCATTCTTTTCTAGGGTGTATGTATTCATCCTCCCATCATGAATCACATTTCTGTCATATTTCCACAGTCTACCCAACAATAAATGACAAAAATCCATGGGAATAACATCGCAAAGTATCTCATCATTATATCCTCCTATCTTAAATTCAACTAAACATTGTTTAGTGACATTTACCTGATGTCCTTTTTGTAGCCATGAAACTCTATATGGACTTGGATGTTCACTCATCTCCAGCTCCAACTTTTCTACCATCTCCGTTGAAATGAGATTATCCATGCTACCACTATCCACAATGACCTTGCATACCCTGTCCTTGGTTTTGCAAGCAGTCCGAAAAAGTCTATTTCTTTGTACTGGATTTTCCACCTCCTTTTCTAGTGTTAAGAAAACTTTTTGCATCATCGACGATCTTCCGCCTTCAACATCCTCTGCCTCAACATTTCACCTTTGTGCTTCGGCGATGTGAGTCTCTCCACTCTCTTTCTTCTTGTCTGGACATTCATAAGATTTGTGTCCATTCTTTCCACACGTGAAGCACTTTATTACTCCACCTCTTCCTCTTCCTCTACCTCTAGTATGAGGAAAAATATTAGTATCATCATAATCTCCTCTTTGTTCGGTATGATTCCCTCTCTATTCAACATATTTCCCTCGTTGTGAGGTTCCACCTATTTCAGTTCGAGCCCGAGGTTTCTTCTAGTCCTCCTTGGGTTTCTGATTTTTATCTTGGACAACTTATTTTCCTCTGGCTTGACTTCTGCCTCGACCTCTTTGACCCTGCTTTTGGCTCAGCTTGTCTTCAGCCTTTACAGCCATCTGATAAGAATCTTCCACCGTTTAGATGGTTACCATGCTCATATCATCCTGAATGTCATATCTCAGGCCATTCATGTACCTGACAACCTTTTCATCATCACTTTCCTGATCACCTGCCCTGATGTTCAGCTTGTAGAATTCTTCGGTATATTCCTTGACTGTCATCAGCTTCTGTCTCAAATTTTGCATTCTTCAAAATAGAGTAATATGGTAATCTCTGGGAATGAATTTTTCCTTCATCTTCGCAATCATCCTGTCCCAACTCTTGATCTTCTGCTTTCCTTTGCAGCGTCTGTCAGCTTGTAGTTCATCCCACCACAATGTTGCATGTCCTTTTAGCCTTGTGACAACATGTTTGACCTTCTTATCTTCCTCGACATCTTCATAGTCGAAATAAGTGTCCAGAGCTCTAATCCATTCTAGAAGCTCTTCAACATCTAGGTTTCCTTCATAAACTGGGATGTCCATTTTTTCCCTAGCACCCATCCTTGCGACAACTCTAATCAAGCGTTCATTTGCGACATCTTCTGCTAAAACTTCTTCTTCTTCATGTTCAACTTCATTTTCACTTTCGGAATCACTAAGATCCCCAATACCGACTGTGTGTCTCTGTGCTATCTCCATGTCCTCAAGTCGGGCGCGTAAATCACGCATTTCTCTTGCCATGGCTGGGTCAGGCACCTGCCTACCTCTTCTTCTTGGTATTTCCCTTTCCTCTGGTGGATCGGGTGTTTGCATGTCCCTTATTATTGGTGGCATGGTGAATTTCCCTTTTCGTTGCTATAGAAACCAAAGAACCCTTTCTGTGCTCTGATACCAAACCTGACACAAACGTCCCCTTTTGCCTCGGCAAAGCTTCTGCGCTGACCTCCCAGTCTTAAGGATCGTTCTAATTCCACCTTTGAGCCAAAGCGGCTCTTTGATTCCTCCTCAGAATCTCTAATAAAATCAACCCACAAGGATTTTCTGCTCCTTACAGCCTTTAGGCCCGATCGCTTTTCCGTTCACAACAAAAAAATAAAATTTTGGGCTTCGGGGTTTCATAATCCCCGATGTCGCAAACCTTTGTCTTCCCGATTTCCCGATCTTTGATATTCCGAGATGCTTTAACTTCAGTTAGCCCCTTGGGCTAGACTTTTGGTCCATACGACCTCCCCTTATATGACCGCAGTCCTATCTCCTTTTGGAATTTCGGGTTTTCGGATGTCAAAATGTATTGGACCTCTTGTCCTCAGGATCCCCGATCCTCCGAATCCCGATTTCCTGAAATGGTCTCCCTTTCAAGATTTCCCTTCGAAGACCTATATTGTTGCCACGCATCCCCTAGAGATGGATGGTCCTCATCACTTCACAGTTTCGGGAACTAAATTGCTTATGGGTTCTTTCCCTCGGAACTCCCGAAGTTCCGATTCTCGACCTCCTATATGCTGAAATGACGTCAGTTGGGCCCACAATAGAACTTTCCTCATTATCGGGGTTTCGGACTTCGCAATTCCAAAATGTTCGTGCTTCTTGTCTTCAGGATTCACGAAACGCCGAATCTCGAAATTCTGATGCCTTCTGATCTTCACCATGTGTCCCAACCGATGGACGGTCCTCGATCATTCACGATTTCATGAAGTCAAATGCCAATGTTCTCCTGTCCTTCTGAATCCTGAAAATATGAGATGCGAAATGCTGACGGGCTCTTGATCGTCACCACCTGTCTCACTTGATGGATGGTTCAGATCCAACCTCGGGATTTCATGACTTGCGATTCCCCGATGTCATAGTTTCTCTGTCAACTTAAAACCCCGGTAGCTGAAATACTGACGGGTGCTTGATCTCCGCCACGTGTCTCCTCAAGATGGATGTTCCAGATCAAAATCGGGGTTTTCACTATAAAGTGACCCGATCTCTTGTCCTCTAGACTTCCGATATCTCGATGCCTTTTAGGACCTATACTATGCCTGCGAGAGGTTAATTCCCGTGCATCTCCTGTCAGATCCTACGACTGACGGGTAACTAGGTGAGGATCCAACGACTCACAATCTCTTGAGCTCAAAACTCTGGAAACAACCGTAACCTCCTTGCTTCTCTATTAGATCGGACGGCTGGCGGGATTTCGCAATTCTTCTACAAAGAATTCTGACCGTTCTTCACTTCCCTTCGACGACTTAGTAGGTTCGAATCCTTCGGGGGTCTTCCACAACTTCCAACCTCTCAAGAACCTCCTGCACGCACTCCTTCTGGAAAACCTTCAATTTCTTCAGTGTTGAAATTCCTTCAACTCCGTGCACTCCTTGCAACGAAAAATCCTTCAATAGCTTCTCAATTTTCAAACCCTAGATTCAAGCTTGGTCTATGCACATCTTGCATGACTCCTGTGCCTAACTGCACCTTTAAGGAAAATGAGAACAAAAGTTAACTTATCTGAGCCTTCAGAGATAAGACCTCTGAACCCTTTTGTCAACGCACTCCTTGCGGACAATTCAACTTCACTCCTTGCAGGAACCCTCGCTCAGATAGAGAAACAATTGAAACTCATTCCTAACTCTTTCTCTCTCAGATTTCAAACATTTAACAAAAAATCATCCATAGACAACATAGAAAGCAAATGTATAACAGAAAGAGTAAAATTATGAACATACCATTCAGCATACACATACAAGAAACAACTACAACACCATGAATCAGAATTAAGACTTCTTCTATTAACTTAATCTCTGTACATGGGTGTTTTTCAATTACAGTTCCTCTGTTCTAGCTCTATATGCTCTCTTCTCCTTCTTGGTAATGTTCTTCACTACTCTTCTCTCAATTGGCATCCTCTTTCTATGTTACAATTACACAATGAGGGTGTCTATATCTGTTTTCCCTCCACTCCTAAAACTATCAACTCTGAGAATTCAAAGCTACCTACTAACATAAATTATTTCTACCTGCTATGGACGAGAGAGGATCACTCAAGGTCCTTTACAATATATAAGTACGCCTCTCCTTAACTATCACATTTACGTTGGGCGCATCTATCATCAAAATCATTTTAAACAATTTTGTCATGTGTTTAAAATGTATTGGCGCTTGCCCCACGCTCGCTTGACATTTGCGATGCTCCTGCATCAGATGCAAGGGCTACCTATGGAAGGCTACCAACCCTTACCTCCTAACCCTCCAAAATACAACTACCGTGTAGAGGTAGAAAATCAATCTAACACTGGAAGTGTTGTTTCCCCTCCATTAGATAACTCGGAAGATGCTTTGGTTACGGTTGAGAATCCCACTCCTCACACTACATATGTGTCAGTAACCCCTCTCGAACCACTTTTGCTTCGTTTAGACTCCCTTGGGAACGTCATAGACGAAGAGTTCCCACAGTTACCTGCGAGAGATTTTACTGAGACATATATGGGATCCATAGAACCAACCTTCGGTGATGAGTATATGACTCATGTTTGTCCTACCACTGCAATAGATACAAATCCCACACCTTCTCATTCTGTATGGAGGACTTCATCAGGACGTGATCTCTATGATCATTTTGAGTCCTTTCGACAACCCTTTAATCCTCATGACCCTCCTATTGAAAGTAGACCATCTGGTCAAACTATGAATCACCCCATCGATCAAGTCATTAACTGTACTGTTGCGTCAACACAAGTATATCCTAATGCTGGACTCATCACCTCTACTCATTCCCAAGGCACTTCGATCCCTACCCCTGCTTTTACAAACTTTCACTCTACAGCTCCACATGTTTTGCACGATCCTACCGGGACATATTTGCACCAGAGAATGCAGACCCTTTCCAGCCAAATACAACTGACTGGAGGGAAACCACCATCTAGTGGACCTTTCTTTCCTAGAGGACCACCATTCTATGGAAGGCCTACCCCTCCTGGGGGACAACCCTCTTTTCATGCTCCTCCTGGAGGGAAACCTCCCTTTGTCAGTCATACCCCGGTCGTTAATCCACCGCTGGCAGGGGGGAAACCTTCATTTGCTGGAAACCCTTCACAATCCTGGGGAGTATCTTCAGGAGGCACTTTTACCCAACTCCACATTGGGGGGCACTCATATCATAACCCACAAGGAAGAGTATCAAATCTTGTTCCTTCCAGAACATTGTATGGACAACCTTATCTGGGCAGCATCCCAAACACCACCTGGACTTCTCAAGGACAAAAACCTTATCCTCCTCATGGGTCTAATGTGTATCCACCTCTGGGATCTAATCCTTACCATCCTCAAGGGAAAAATGTTTATCCTCCTTATAGGAAAGAAAATCACCCGGCTTATAATGCTCAGAACCCACCGGGTTATGCAAATGTTTATAAGCCATCATCGAATCCTGTTTATCCTAGTCAGAAACAACCATATGTAGGAGGACCTACTGGTTACAACTATCCACCTAACCTAGTTTATGGTCCTACTAGTGTTCCTATCCCACACTAGTATCATCCGCAAATTAACCGACAACTACCTTTCCTTGTGACTCTGGATCTCTCAGTCTTGTCTCAGTTAACTAATGATCCTATATTTCGTTCACCAGTTTGGCCAGTTATTCCCACTAAACTTCCTTCTGATATTCCAAAATTTGACGAAAAATCTGGCGAAGATCCAAACAACCATGTGATGACTTTCCATTTGTCATGTTCATCAAACTCCCTCATGGATGATTCTATACGTTTGTGTCTTTTCTAGCGAACACTTATTGGTTCTGTAGAAAAGTGGTATATTGAACTACCACGTTCTTCTTTTCATGATTTCAACTCCCTTTCCATGTCTTTCCTCACACACTTTCAACTACCTATTTTCTACGAGACGGGTACTGAACTCTTGACCCCCCTTCATCAAGCTGACTCCGTGCATATCTCTGACCATATTCATGAGTGGAGATGATGACGAAGGATGATCAAGGTAATCATTCCTGACATATTATTGGAAGAATAGTTTACTAAATCACTTTTACCCCCGATCGCTCGCGATGTCGCTATGGGTGGCATGGTCACCGAGGAAGAGACCATTGCTTGGGCTCATTACTTAGATTTGGTTTATTCACAATATGGTATTTTGTATGATTTTCTTCTGAATGTTGCTCGAGATAATACCGATCCATCCAAGCCATCATCCTCATTTCATGTGGATGGTGTTATCGGTTCCGTCAGAACTCAATCTACTTCCCAATCAACGACACTCTCCTCTACCTCCCCCCAATCTCATATCTCTAAGGTGAATGAAGTTAAACCTACCCCTTCACAACAATCTAGAGGTAAGAAGAAGAAAAAAAATAAATCAAAAAATACTAACAACAATGAACAACCAAAAAATCGAGCTCAAACAGCTGCTACCGAAAAGCAACCACAACGGAAACTGAAATTCCTGTGTATCATTTGTGGTGACAATCACTACACTCAAGACTGTCCACATTGAAATGAAGTGGCCAAAATTTTCCAGGGAAATTCACAACCCGTTGTGCTTACTCATCCTTTTCCACAGCAACAATCCATGGTTGCTCAAACCCCCTCTATTGGGGGCAGTTCTAGCCATCCTCATGATGAGGCCTTGATGAGTGCACATATTTATATGTTTAATGGGATTAATTTGAACACTCACTCTAAGACATAAGACACACCAGGTAACCCTGACAAAGGAAAAGTTACTAACGGTACTTTACCGGATCCATCACCATCCTCTGTTAGTCCTCCATCAGTTAATCCTCTGTCTGGACCACTTTAGATTGAGAAACCTATGTTCGAATCTATCTTACACCCTCCTAAGAGCACTATCCATAAATCTACCTTTAATCCTAGTTCAAGTTCCGCCAAGAACTACAACATTGTTGAAGATTTGGCTCAAGCATCATGTGCTATGTCTGCGTTAGAAGTTCTACAGCACTACCCCAGTCAATGTAGAATGATCTTGGCCGCTATTGGCGCTATTGATCTTGAGTCATCCAACCATATCATGTTTAAATTGGACAACTATATGTCTCAACTCTCCCACCAACTTTCTTTCCAAGTTGATGTTGTTTTTCACAATCAACAAATCCACCGAACAATTTTGGATGAGGGAGCCTCAACTTGTGTCATGTCTTTATCCCATTGGAAAGGTTTAAAATCACATACACTTAACAAATCCCCAATGATGTTATGCACATTCGATGGGTGAGGTTTTCATCCCCATGGAATTTTATAGTCCCTGCCCATCCAATTGGGTGGAAAAACTGTCACTGTTGATGTCGAGGTGGTCGATGCTCCCCTCGATTACAACTTGTTACTTGGAAGAAGTTGGTTTTAAGCTATGACTGTTGTTTCCTCGTCATTCTTTCGATGTGTACAATTTCCTCATCATGGCAAAATTGTCACTATTGATCAGTTGGATTTCTGCATGATCGATGCTCATGCTCCCGCTACCAACAATATTCCTTTCTTGGGAGACCACAATATCACGCATGAAAGTGTTGGTGTTAGCTTACTGAAATATTCTAGCCTCATGGGTACCTTCCCTACACCACTTCCACCGACTACACATCATATTTCCACCGTCGATGTGATTTTGACCGTGGGTTATCAATCTTTGGAGTCATCTGACCCTTGGATTGTACATAGTTCATTGGAATTCGATGCACTAGGTGACACAGTGCCACTTAGTCCAGCCGAAACATAATATGTTTCTATCCAATCTTCTTCTCCCTCGTCGTATGACCAACATCTATTGGCACCCGACAATTACTCAATGCCATCATGGTTAAGTTCCTTGTCGTCTACGATCGACTACATTTCCCCAATTTTTCCTTCTGATGAATCTATTAAGAAAATGCTGAGAATTGACGAGCTACCTCAGGATGATAACCATCATTGATCCTCTTTTCTTCCCCCTCATGAAGAAATTCAAGTAGATATACACTCTATCTCCCCTCCTGCTATCGATTTTCCATCGTCTCCCATGCTTTCAACTTTTAATGATTTGGATCTGGTAGTTGACATGGTGATCTCTTCGGTAGGGCTATTGGAGCCTGATCTCCTTAACCCTATCGCGGCCCTCGACATGTGTTCCTTCTAGAGTGATTTTCTTCCATCTAGTGAAGATCTCTTGGAAGCCATGACTGAGTTTTGTCGCTTGACATGGTGTTCCTCCAAAGCGTTATTCTCTTGGAAGCCATGATCGATAAGAGTCTACGAGCATAGTTTCTTTTCTCTGTAGAAAGATCGTTAAAAAATGAAACAAAATCTTTGAGCATAGTGTTCCTCTCTATAGAAAGCTCGTTAAAAAATGAAACAACAATCTAGGGATTGAACCCAGAGCCCTAAGCATAGTTCTTTTCCTGTGTCAAGCTCATTAAAAAATGAAACAGTCACGTCTCTTGAACCTTAATTTCATCCACCCTTATCCTTTTTCTCCATCTAGTAGCGAAATTGGTGGCAAACTCAAAGTTAGTGATTGAATTGAAGCTTGGAGGGCATGTCTCCAGTCTTTGATGATCATCTTGGAGTTAATCCCCCAACTTTCAAGCTGGGGGCATACCGAGCTTAGTGTTTGTTATTTATCGTGCTCATAAATACATGAGAATGAAACCAGGTAAACTTTTATCTCTTTTCTGGACCTGCATGGATAAATGAAAAAGGAACCCCCTGGAGTCATATTTGAGGTCTTTTCAGACTCTCTAAACATGAAAAGATTGTCGAGTGATCTTGCTTCCTTTCCCACTCTTTAAAAGGTTTGAAAGGGTGTCTTTCTAGTGATAATTGATCTCTTTTTTGGCCTCGCTAGACTAACATTACGAAAAAGGACAACATTGGAGTCATCTTTAAGTTGTTTTCAGATTCTCTAAATATGAAAAACCATTGAGTTTACCTTCTCTAGACTCGTTAAACGATCATACATTGAAGGGCTCATATGAGACCAAACCCTTACTTCTTCCAGTTCTTTAAACAAAGGAAGAGGGATTTATCGAAGGTGAGTTATATCGAGCATGTGTTACCCTCCTCGAGCCCGTTAAATTAAAAAGAGGTACTCGTCTATTTGGATTGGGGAAAAATTGAAAGAAGCAAGCTGAACAGTTTTTTGAGAACACTACCAGTAACTCTTACAGTTGTCTTTGAACATGACACTTTCTCTTTTCATGCATTTTAATCTACTAAACCTTTTCACTGAGCCAATCCTCTAATTTTCTTTTACTCCTTTGGGTCACCTAATGAAAGTCACAACATCCACTGCATTATCAATTTTTGGTCCATGTCACGTTTCTGTTGATGTGCCTCAGTGGTCAAGGGAAGTATCTTCCTTGAGAGTCAGCCATCACAAATATCATGTTTCAATACTCGTGTCAGTCCATGTTCATTCGATCTACCAATTACATCTTTGTTTCTGTTTCGTGTCATTGATGGGGAATACATCAAGGCCCTCCTTCGACGAGTCTATTCCTGTCGACTTCAACAAATTATCTAGGGACTTAGACTTAGAAACTAGTTAGTACCTTGGGACCTGCATGCCTCAATGGCAGGCCTCCTCGTGTTTGACAATGGGTTTACATCATTGACCTCCGATCGGATGATTCCAAGGATGTTTGACTTCATCTCATATATTCACATTCGTCGGAATGTGCTAGAGTACCTTGGGAATCATTGACATCAATGGTGATCTCCCTCATGCTTATTAACGATTTACCTCATTGACCGGTAATCAAGTGGTTTTTTCCATGTTCGACATCAGGACATCTATTCACATGGTTAGATTCATACTACATTGGATCGGTAAGAATACCCTAGGTTGAGTCATCACTCTTATATGTACTTTGCCCAGGTTGCGAAGGAGTTCTCTTGAACTATGACACATATATTGTTACATAGATCCACTTTGTATTGGTCGTGGCTATGTCTTATCATTTTGTAGATCCACTGTGTATTCTTCGTGGCTATGATCAATTTAGGTCATAGAAGTATAGATCCACATTGTATATGTAGTGGCTATACCATTTTTTCAATATAATTATGGATCCGTAGTGTATTTTATGGCGGCCATACCTAAAAAGTCTTTATCACTCAAGCATAGGTATGCATGCCTTGCATTTTGAAACATGTCATAATATTTGTTTGATGGTTGTGTGCAGCTTTTTTAGGTTTCTCTATGTCCATACCCTTGCTTTAAAAATCCTAAAAAGTACTTCATTCATCATCGTCTTCTAACTTCATACTTTGGGGGGCAATCTGTTACACCTCAAAATTACTCACTTTGATAGTATCACAAGTGTCATCATTACAAGTGTTGTAAGTGTCTCATCTTGTCCGCAAGTGTCGCATCTTGACTATAAGTGTTGCAAGTGTCAAAAATAGTATGCTGCCATATTGCCTATGTCGTGCCTCTAACGACATCATGAAGACACTTCAGATGCCTCAAAGGTTAGTTTGGAAGAAGAGAAATCACTTGACAGGAAGTACAGGCCTTTTGACATTGATAAAACCGCAAAAAAAAAGGATTTTGGAGAGGAGCGCTCCCCTACCCACTGTCAGGGAGTGATGGCACTCCCTGAGCCTCTTTGGGGGAGTGCTTGAGCACCCTATTCACCCTTTTGGGGGAGCGCTACCCTATTTTTGGCAAATTATGCGTTTGTTGAGGCAAATAAGGGAAGAATCCCTCAATTCCTGAAGGTAGTTGGATTCAAATAGATGGTCAAGGCATGATCTTAGAGGAGATCGTCAACTGAAGGAGAGGAATCCTCAACTTATCCCAAAGATCTCTCAAATGGTTGGACCTCACCAAGGTTATATAAGGAGGCCTTATCATGGTGAAAGACACAATGAAAATTGAGATTACATCAAACTTATGATCTCATGAGTGAGATGTCATCAAAGCAATCAGTGGAGGTTGATTGAGCAAAGGGGTTGGACAAGAAGAACTAGAAGAGGCTGCTACACCTTCATTTAAAGGATTGTAAGTGCTTTTACTTGTTCTCATTAATACAATAAATGCTTGGCCTGTTTCTTTCAAACTTATGCTTGTTCCATATGAGTTTGTCTATAGTAGGTGGATCTATGTTTGAGCTAATCTCAGTAAAGGAGGAAGTCTTTTGTACCTTTGTTTGCTTACAGGGTCTATGAGGGAGTTCAAGATTGAAGCTCGGCTAGGACTTTGCAAGGAAAAACGTCGCTTATAAGGTACATATCTTTCTCCTTCTCTTTCATTCATTAGCTTGATTAGATCTAAAAGGAATTCAGTGTCCATGTTAAGAACTTTTTGTCTTGGCCTTAGGAGTCTAGAGGCCAAGAGGGAATCCACTTGTCCGCAGGGGGATTCACCTACAACAATTTTTTTGCTTGGAAATAATTACACTAATGTTTGAAATGTTGCTAACTCATGAATTTAAGAACATTTCATGAAAATGGTAAAAATTGCAATAGGAAAGTTGCAAGTGAGGTGGTCACAGGAGTAGTGACTACATAAAACTTTTGTTCAGGAAATTGAAGAAAGGAACTTATTGTTATTAATTATGTTGATGCATATGAATAGAATGATGAGTCATTCTATTTGGTTGAATTGTTTGGTAATTATGATTGAATTGCTAGGTGCAGGCAATTCTAAGAATCATTGCATAAGGTGACGTGCATGATGAATTTGGATATACAGAAAATGTTGACCATCTGTTGGTTGTATGCAATACAAATGGAATTTCATATTTGGGAAATAGTTGAATTCCTTATGAAATTAATTAATTTATAAAATTGAATTTTTATAATGATCTCTCATGACAACTGCATGTGTGTGATGCAGATGAGATGATATTGATTAAGGTTGAAATTCATGGAGCCGTGGTGCTCTGATAATTCCTATTTGGCCTGTACTGGAGCCCTGGAAGGAAGGTTGAGAAATCAATGAACTATGGAATAGTGAAGGTGTATACTACCTTGGGTTGTATAGGCATGTGGGGAAGAGAGAGACCGTTGGTGGGAGTCTTGTTGAGATGAAAATATGATGATTAAAGTGGGAACTCTTGGAGCCATGGTGCTCTGATACTTCCTGTCCAACCTGTACTAGAGCTTAGAAAGGAAGATGAGCAGTCGAGGAGCTGTTGGAAAGTGAAGGTGCATGCTACCTTTGGTTGTATAGGCATGTGGGGAAGAGAGACCATTGGTTGAAGTGTTGTTGAATTTTGGTACCTTGGCCTAGACTATGTTGATATTGATTTTGGGCCGTGGTTATCTTAGGAAGCCATTTTTCTGATGGAGTCATATTCCATGCTTGGAAATGGTATGCTACTGAGAGTTTATCAGTAGTGATATATAAGGCTGGGTGGAACATCATGAATCTACATCCAGTTGTTGCTTCAATGAATTTAATTGAAGCATGTAATAAGGAACAATGAGATGAATCATTTCCTGAACTAGCTCTATGGAATAGAGAAATTGACTTCAAGTTCTAGTATGAGTACCAGAATTGGTGATGAAAAGTAGAGCACCAGATGGGTGACAAGCTTTCAATAGCTAAATCTTGGAGACTTTAAAGAGTTTGAATGGTATGTGGTATAGAATGCACTAAGGGTGTTTGAATTTTTTTTTGTACATGTATACATGATGCACTGAGGACAATGCATAAATAAGGGGAGGGGATTGTAATATCCCTAGGTTGAACCCAATTGTAAATGTAAATGTAAATGTACTTAAGTTGGTGAGTTGTTTTATATATTTTTTGACATGCACATTCCATGGTGTAGCACGTGCAGGTACTACGCAGTAAAATGAGGAGGTGTACACATTCTGGGATACTGCGTGCAACATCTTAAGTGCATGTGATATTGAGGCTAGGAAGCCTTTATGTATATGAATGTTTTATAGGCTGGTGAGCCAGTTATTATAAGCTAGGATGCTTATGTTTTGATTAGGCCACATACACTAGATGTTAAAGGCCAGTGCGGCTGTTTTTGTACATATCTCATATTTAATATAAAATACATTGTTGTGCGTAGACCGACCACGATAAAAGAGATGGCGGACTAAAATCCAATAGTTAGTGAAAGGGAAGGGGCTAAGTTAAGGAATATTATATTAATATTTCTTAAATCATAAAGTATGGATAATTATGTTATCCTAAGTTCTAAGTTGGGGCCAAGTGGACCAAAGTAGCTTCCAACATGACAAGTGTCAAGTTGGGGGCATGCATACATATTGTTGGGGCTTAGATCATTTTGGTATCTTCGCTATCATTCAGAACATCATATTTTCCTAATTCAGCCGTCACTGAGATATACAGTCAATCATACATGAATATTGCAGCCATTGAATGATCCATTGTATCTTCATGACTTTACCTGAAAATGTATCCAGAGCCTTCTGTTGGATAATTGTTAGCTTGGGAGCGGGATTGAAGAAGTAGGTTTTCAGGGCCATGGGATATTGAAGAGGTGGGTTGTCAGGCCCGTGAGCAATTCTCTAGGTGAGAGAATTGTTGGGGATTGATTTTTTAAGGTGTTGAACTATAGCTGTAGGTCTCTGAGACTTCTTATCCGGCCTGTTGCTGAAGCCCTAGAAGGGAAGTGGGGAAGCCAAGGGACTGGTGAGCAGAGAAGGGGCACACTTCCTTGGGTGGGATAGGCATGTGGGGAATGAGGGACTGTATTTTGTTAGTTGAGTGAGCACCTGAGACAAAGTCTTTCCTATTGTTCGTGAGCCTTTATCCTGGTTAGGAACCCCTTTACCCGGGTGGAGTTTAGTTCCATCTCGGGGGTGACTCACTGTTGAGAGTGATGAACAGTGTGGTCTAAGGTTGGGAGGTTCATGGAAGGTCTGCACATAGTTGGTATTATTCTCACAAAGATAAGTGTCAATTGTGTGATTAATTTACATGTTGCATTGTTATTCACGTGTTATTTTTATGGGTTTATCCTATGCATGGTTATAGTTGTCTGTATGATTATGGGTGTTGCATTTATATGATGCCTGTATATGTTTACTGCTATTTCAGTGTGAATTCATGCATTTACATAGTGTATTTGTCTGTTCACATTTTATATATATTAAGCTTCCCCAAGAGTTTTGTGTGTGCATATGTTTTAATTGCATGCAGTTAAAAAATTATATGAGACACAACTTAGTTAGGATGCTAAGTATGTTACAATACGTTCCACATAGAGAATGAATGTCTTCTCCAGTGTAGCGTGGCCTGGCATGAATGGTCGGGGACGTTACAAATGGGTATCTAAGAATGAAAGAGTGTTCAAGAGTAGCATGGCCTGGCATGTTGAAGGTTGGGAATGTTACAAATATAGTTTCAGAGCTAAGTAAAGCATCTGAGGAGTGGCATGTCCCTGGCCTGTGTGAGGCCATGGGGGGGTGCTACAGTTTGAAAGGGGAATTTCAATATACTCTATGTAAGTGGAAGAACCATACACTCTCGGGGTTGTAGCGCTGACAAGTAACGACCACTCCTAAGTTTAAATACACCAGAATGTGTCTGTACCTAAAAAACCCTAAGATTCTCCCAAATTTTTGTGATACTACTTTTATCCCACTTTATTCCACTTTTTGAATCACCCCAATTGGATATTCTAGTCAAAAGATATGAAATTTTCCAAAAAAAAAACAATGCACCTTTTAAAACCTTGATTTCGAGACTGTAGCTTCATATATAAATTTCTTCCCAAGAACACTTGTTTTACACTGAAATTTGGACTAGCCAAAAACCCTAATTTTCTCAAGGAATAACTTTCAACATACAATGAATTAATGGATGAAATTTGTACACAATATACTTTATTATTTCACCTTCTTATTGTAAAAAATTTAGAACCTGAAACCAATCCAAAAAAAATTGGGAATGAAAATTCCAAGAAGACTTATTTTAGACTAGTTTCAGGACTAGTCAAAAAACCTAACTTGAATAGAATGTATCTCTAGAAATTTAACCAAAAAAGATATGAAATTTGGACCTAAGTTATCTCTATATGTGGTTTCTACACCATAGAAATTCTAGATCCTAAAATCTTCTAGAAAGAAAGATGTAGTGAAAATTCCAAGAAGACTTCTTTTGAAGAAGCCAGTCGCAAGGATTGTCTAGCTCTGATACCAAATGATAAGAGCCAAATATCGAAATAGCATACAAAACCTCATAGTAAGTACTCAACTCCTTGAAAAAGAGATAAATTAAGATAATAAGCCTCTTCGAGGGGGAAACCTCCTTATACATCATGTGAATTCACAATTACTAGATTATTCCAAATGAAAAGGTGTCCTTGGTATATATAGGAGACTAGGAGTACAATTACAACTAATGGGCCGAAGATGACATAAATAAAATAACAATACTAATGCAATATGCCCCAATTAAGGGGTAATGTGCCATGAGTTAGGGCTTAACAAAATATTAATGGGAGTGACTTTGACACTTTTTGTACAATCATTGGTTCTTTGGCCTGTTCACCAAGTCTTCTGATGGTGTTGACATTTTCATCCACACAAAGGAGATAGGATGCAAGATTTCATTTGTGTTTCATTATTCATATTGTTGATCTATCTTCTATTAGTTTGGAGATTTGATATATTAACCTTTTCATCACCTCCATAGATATTTTTAATTTTTTCCCTAATTTGTTTTTATGATCGATAATGCATCACCTTGAAAAACTCGGTTTCTGAGAGACTGCACAAGATGACATTCATAGTTTTTGCATTATGTTCAATAGGATTCTATTAGTGGAATTGTTGGGCCTATATAACGAGTCATGAATGATTTCCATATATCAAACCCAAGTTCCATTAGATATGTTTTCATCCTGATGCTCGAGAAGGAATAATGTGTTCCAACAAACAATGGATCCCTATTTGTGGAGAAACCTTCTTGACTAGTCATGTGTGCTCCCTCGATATACCTTCCAATGGTTAGACTATTTTTGAAGGAAATCACTATGATACCAATTGTTGAGCATAAAATTATACTGATAGCGGGGGGGGGTGTAATCATTATAAGGCAATCTTTTACTTTTTCAAACATTCATCAACCAAAAGAAAACCATCACATATTAACTATATAACATGGAACACAAGATTTACATGGAAACCCTTTCGGGAGAAAACCACAAAACTTCTCTTCATAATTATTTGTAGGAGCCAACATTCTATTGAAAATATTTTTAGAAACCAATCTACTAGAGAAACCAATTGACACTCATACAAATCATGTTAGGCACCAACCTACTCTTATAGATTTTCGTAGAAATTAATATAATAGAGACACCAATCCCCATCACCAAGAGCCAACTTAGCAAGAGACACCAATATCTTTCATATTTTCATAGACAAAAATATAATGGATACACCAATCCACACCACTAAGAACCAACTTATAGAGAGACACCAATCTATTACATATCTTCATATACACCAATCTATTGTAGACACCAATCCTCATTGCTAAGAACCAACTTAGCAAGAGACACCAATATCTAAGTTGCACCAAGATTCATCGATTTTTCTTTCTATTTCTACATTCACCAGGTCTTCTCATTACTTATTCCTTTATTATGGCTACTCATTTATTCTTCCTTCACTAGGTCTTCTCACTACTTTATTTACAAGGTTTGACCAAAATTTTTAATTCCAAATGGAATGCAACATCCACATCCACCAACAGGCTGGGCAACGTCAATTCCTAGACGTATCTCTTAGCTATGATACCAATTCGTTACATCCTCAACCCTAAACTAAAAGGCTAGGCCATGCCACCGAATAACCTTTATGCTCTAATACCATTTATATTTAGATACACAACTATCTAAGTACACATTAAATAGCTATAACATTTTGTTCATATAATTATTCATATGGAAATAACATTAAAACATACAAACAACATATTTTAATATACACAGGTTAATGCATAAATAACAATAATCCTACACATACAACATATATGAAATATCCATGAATTACTCATTAATTATAACACATGTACAATTAGCCAACATGCAATCAACAATATTTCATACTTATATTTTAATAGATGACCACCAACTGTATGTAGACCTCCCACGAACTTCCCAGCCTTAGACAATGTTGCTCATCATGCTCAGCAGTGGGTCACCCCCAATATGGGACTAAACTCCATAGGGAAAGGGATTCCTAGGCTAGCAAAGGAAAAAAGGAAGGACTATCTCCCAAGAGCCAGCTCACACTATAAAACTACAGCCTCTCATTCCCCACATGTTTTTCCCACCCCAGGAAATGTGACCCTTCTCTGCTCAATAGTCCTTTGACTTACCCACTTCCCTTCTATAGCTTTAGCAACAGATCAGATAGGAATTTTCTGAGCACTGTAGCTGCAGTTGGGCCCCCTCTAGGAAATCACTTCCCCCAGCAACCTCTCTCACCTGGAGAGAGTTTCTTGCAGACTTGACAACCTTATTCTTCAGTTCATGGGCCTGACAACCCACCTCTTCAACCCACAAGCGTAACAACCTTATTCTTCAATCCAAATCATAAGCCAATTCCAGAGAAGGTTATGGAAACAACAAAGCTTAGTATAGAACAAATGATGGAAACAACAACAAATCATTAAGGCACAACATAGCTCAACAAGTTATAGGGTGTGTCTAGCTTCACAGGAGACACACGAGATAACTCAAGTACGACTACAGTTTCCATAGGTGAGTTCTATATGTAGAGGGGACGATGGAAGCAATGGTTCAATGCATGAAACAGTGGGTGAATCAGGAAGGATTGACCACTTGTAGAGTCATGAGGGTCATGAGAAAAAAAATTCCAGATTGGTCACGATGCAAGGATGGAGAAGGAGAACCAAAATGAGAAGTGAACCCCCAAGGAGATGGCTTTCCTAGATATAACTGCATGCAACCAGGTCGACACCTGTCTTCCTGCAGCTACATGAGTTCCACTTAGCACTCGCTACCTTTCTCAGGAACGTAGGATAACACCGATCATATCCACCTTAGCCTTTAGGAAATAATAATAAAATATTATTCCCTTAGAGGTAAGCCCTCTAGATTATGCCCTAGGCCTAGAAACTTATCCCCCTCCCTTACCCTACCTAGTGGAGCTTAGTCCCCCATAAATCTTTCTTCGTGGTTGATCTACACACAACAGTGTAATATTATTAATGATATGTGTATTTACATATGCAAAATCAAGCTCATGTCCTTAAGCATCTAGGCTCTCCGACCTAACAAACATATAAGTCTTCATATTCTAACCACTTAGATCACCAGCCTATAAAAATAATTACAATTCAGCAGAGGCTCGGCTTTGGGGTTTTACAATCCCCTCCCCTTATTTTTGCACTGTCCTTAGTGCAACTTACTTACACAACAACAACAAGATTTCCAAAATCTTCAAAAATATGCAAGTATTCTTCCCGCATAGCATCTTCATGCTCTTGTGTTTTGTCCTCAGGACCGTACCAAGTCCATTAGGCTTTTACAAGCCCTATGGCTCGATTCTGTGGCTTCTTTCTTTTCTAGTCCAGTATGTGCACCAGATGCACCTGAAAAGAAATTTCTTGCTCCACCTGAAACACATTCCAGTCAATAACATGATTAGCATCAGGTACATATTTATTAAGAAATGACACATGAAATATATTATGTATAGAAATTCATGCAGGAAATGCAAGCATATATGCTACTGGACCAATCCTTTCTAGACTTTCAAATGACCCACAATATTGAACTTCAACTTTGAACAATTTCCCATATTTAGGGACCTTCTGTTGGCCTTCACTCTCAAGAATACATGATCCCCTACTTTAAATTCTATGTGAGTTATGTTCTTATCAGCATAACTTTTATGCATGTCTTGGGAATCCTTCAAATTTTGATTAATCTTCAACATTTTTTCTTCCATTTCCTTGAGCAACTATGGCCCAACCACTGCCCTATCAGCTGGGTTGTCCCAGCTTACTGGGGTGTTGCACTTTTTGCCATAAAGTGCTTCAAAAAGGATCATCTTTTGTGATGCTTGATACCCATTATTGTAGGCAAATTCTACCAAGTGTAGATAATCTTCCCATTTATATGGTTTTTCCATCACATAGATCCTTATCATGTCCTCTATCACTTGGTTCACCCTTTCTATTTTCCCATCTGAATCAGAATGATAAGAAGTGTTCAAGTTCATATTTGTTTCGAACCCTTTCAATAATCTCTTCCAGACATTTGATGTGAACTTTGGGTCTCTTTCATACACGATTGTCCTGAGTGCGCCATGCAAGTTTTCTACTTACCTCATATAAATATCAGCAACATTAGTTTCCTTATGAGTAGTCTTCATAGGAATGAAATGGGAAAATTTAGTAAGATTTTCCACCATCACCATGATTGCATCATGCTGCTTTCTTTTTCTAGGCAATCTCGTGATGAAATCCATTGTTACAAATTATCATTTCCACTCAAGAATGGGTAATGGCTGCAATAAACCAGATGGGTATCTATGCTCATCCCTTACCCTTTGACATTCTAGACATTTGGCAATAAAATCAGCAATCTCCCTCTTCATGCCTGGCCAATAATATTGGCTTTTGACTGCTGAAATTGTTTTCTAATACCCTGAGTATCCTGCATAAGGTACATTGTTCATTTCTTTTAAAATCGTACTCCTGAATTCAGAAGAGTTGGGCACATAAACTCTATTTCTTTACAGGATGATTCCATCAATTCCCAATTCATAATCCTCAACCTTCTACTGCATTTTACCTTGCTACAATTTTATTACCAATTCCATGTATTGCAAATCTGATTTTGCAGCCTCTACAAATATGTCTTTCAAATATGATTGGTACATGCTAATGGATGTAGCATGCAACTCATGCACTCTTATGATGAGTGCATCAACCACTTTCTTCTCTTTCTCCTTGACGTGCTTTATATCAAAGTCATATTCATTGAGAAACTCTAACCATCTACTTTGTCTGGCATTCAGAGTTGGATGATCAAACAAATACTTTAGACCATTATGGTTTTTCTGCATCTCAAACTTCTTTCCCATGAGGTAGTGCATCCACTTCTTCAAAGTGTGCACTATGGAGGCCAACTCCAAATCATGAATGACATAGAGCCTTTCATGCTCCTTCAACTGTTGAACACACCGTGCTACTGAGAGGGGGGGGTGAATCAGTAGCATAGACAATTAATCCTTTTTAACTTTATCAACCTTATATCACCAATATGCAGATATCCATTCATTGACAGTCATGTACTCTATATCCAGTTAGATTCAGATATTAAGATATACTGACAGAGAAGTTAT
>ML784903.1:107322-164254 GCA_009831015.1 Picea engelmannii | reverse complement strand
TGTATTAGCAGTAAAGAGGATCTTCAGATATCTCAAAGGAACAAAAGAGTTTGGATTATGGTATCCAAAAGGAAAAGATCTATCACTTATTGCCTACACAGATGTAGATTGGGCAGGTTGTATTGATGACCGATGAAGCACCATTGGAGCAACTTTCTACTTAGGTGAGTGTTTGGTATCATGGCTGAGCAAGAAACAATCATCAATGTCTCTATCTACAGTCGAGGCAGAGTATATTGCAATAGCAACATGTTGTACACAGGTTCTTTGGATGAAACAAAATTTGACAGATATATAGGTTGAGTATGATGAGCCCATTCCAATATATTGTGATAATACAAGTGGCATCAATATCTCAAAAAACCTGGTGATGCACTCCAAGACGAAGCACATTCCAATCAAGTATCACTTTCTATGGGAACAAGCTGCAGAAAAGAACATCAGAGTTGAGTATGTGGGCACAAAAAAACAAGTGGTAGACATCTTTACAAAACCACTTCCACGGGAAGCCTTTGAATATCTTCACCAAAGACTTGGAGTTATTTCTAATCCAAAAATGAATGCTTTTTGAATTTTTTTTGAATGCTTATCTTATATGTCTTAGATGTACATGAGGAAGCACCATAAGAGGACAGTCTGTCAGGGGGAGCAACCCTGGATGGAAAGATACCTTTGCCATTGATGACAAAGGGGGTGAGATTTATTAGATACAGAGGTCAGAAGCATGGTTCTAGGGGGAGTAGATTTATTAGATGTAGAGGACAAATGTATGGTTCCAAGGGGAGCATGAGTGATATGATTTCAGTATTGCATCAAAGTGTTGCCATCAATGCTAAAGGGGGAGATTGTTGATTAAGGTTGGTTGTCATTGATGTCAACCCTTCAAGAAATACCTGTAGCATAAAGGCTTGGGTAATGGACCCAATATTGTTTGATGTAAATATGACTCATTATTTTTTAGTCATGGTTGATAAGAAGTAAATATGGATGAACTCCAAAGTGGTCCCCTTATGGTGAAATCCCTCACGGTAAGACGCTTTGTGGAGTAAGAGAACCCATGCTTAATTGTGGAATAATGAGATGAAGGAAAGTGATTTTTTTAGGGAAAATATCCTAGATGGATAGTTATTTTCATTTCATTTCCGGTGGTGTGTGGAACGTCACATAATTCCTCATGGTTAGAGAGTTATGGCCATGAGAATTTGGAGACCCTAGGTTTGGGTAATGGACCCAAGTTTGTTTGATGGGTAACGGTATGAGTTATGATATATCTTTAGATAATACTATTATATATGGATATTACATGTCATTCCATTTCTGGTGGTATGTATAACGTCACATAACTCCTCACGGTTTGAGAGTTATGGCATTGCAAAGTTGGAGGACCCTCATATGTCATATAGAAGCCCCAAAAGGTCAAAGTAGTCAAAGTGGTTTAAGAGATTTTAAAAGGTAAATAATAAAGTGAAGTGATGAGTGTATTATAATTCAAAGTGAATACAAAATAAATTATTTCAATAATAAATTTAATGGAGAAATTAGAAGTGGAACCAACCCTAAAATAAGGAAAGTGGGCCAAGTGACCTAGAATATGTTTTTAAGGAAGCTACTTGGAGAGTATAAATAAGAGGCAAGGCTCTCTCATTTGAATCACACTTGAGAATATTGAATATATATATATATGTGTCTGAGGTAACCAAGGATATCTAAACTAAAATTCGGAGTGAATGTGAAGAAAAAAAGGATGAAATGCAAGGAAGGATAAATTCTTTTGATGGTGCTTTCTAAGGTATGTTATTTACAGGTCATCTCACCATTTTCGCTATAACTTTTTTTCTATAATAATTCAAAACATGAAATTTCTATGCAAGTGAGAAAAAATATATAGGTATCTATAAAAACAAATTTAGCTTGTGGGTCATTGTATTTTTGGAGTTACACTCCATGGAAAATAGGGTTTGTGGCCAGTCCTGAAACTAGTCAAAATCAGGTGTTTCAGGTAAAAACGTCATAACTTCTTCATAAAAGATCCAAATTCAGTGAGACAAAATGTGTTGGTTAGGGTACAGTATGTAGTATGATGTATAATATTTTTAGATCATTTCATCACATATGTTTTGCGGGGCACGCTCTACAAGGTCACTCTCTAAAATAAGCCAGAATTCAGTAAGATTTGCAGGAATGTGATCATATACACCAGGTCTATTACAGAGCTACAAATCAGATTTGGATGATGAAATTGATGAGGGATTTTGGTTGTGGCACATGTTGATTACATGGTTGAGACAAGTAGTTGATGAGTTGGTGCACATACATGAGGTGTATAGTTGATGATGTTGGTACATATTGATGAGTCATAGTTGATGGGTAGTTGACACATGATTGGTACATACTTGGTACATGGTTGGATGCACTTTTTTATGGTACAGGTTGATTATAGGTTGGTGCATGGTTGATGCACTTGTTTATGGTACAGGTTGATTACAGGTTGAGGTAAAGGTTGATGCATGGTTCATATTTATTGGTACAGGTTTACAACGGTATATCTCACAGTGATAGTGTGACAGTGGTTCCATCATTCTACTTCAACCTTAGGGTGGCAGGATGGGGCAAGGAAAAGTGGTTGTAGCCACCTTCCGGTTGTAGCTGGAGAACATTGGGGGTTGTAGCCTCCTTCTGGTTGTAGCAAGAGAATTGGGGAGTTGAAGCTTTCCTCAGGTTGTAGCCTGAGAAACTAGGGGGTTGGAGCCTCCTTCCAGTTGCAGCTGGAAAACAAAGGAAGTTGTTGCTTCCAATGAATGTAATTCTTCAAGACATATAAGAAAAATCATTCAGTGGTTTTCTCCCGATTTGGGTTTCCACGTAAAACTCTGGTGTACTGTGTATGTGTGTGATTGTTTATTTCTTACTGCTCATTATTGGATAATAATTCTACATTGATATAACATTTGAAGAAAAAGGATTATAATTACGCTATTACTGATTCACCCCCCCTCTCAGTAATCCAGCAAAACACTTTGGCGTATATACCCCTTCTTCAAAAGTTCTTCAAGCTACATTTGAAACTCCTTCAACTCTGGTGTACTCATTTTGTAAGGAGTCTTTGACACTGGAGTTGCCCCAGGTATCAAATTTATGGACAAATCAATATCTCTCTTTGGGGGTAATCTTGGTACCTCCTTGAACACATCTTCAAAATATTCCAATACTGCATGATCCTCCAAATTGGGCACCTTATCCTTAGGTGCTTCTTCCATATGAGATGCAAATATTTGACAACCTTTCTTGTAGCACTTCTTCAGTTGCATTGCTGAAATTTCTCTGATAAAAACTTCCCTGGGAATTCCCTGCACTTTCCTTAGGCTTCCTTCCTCATCTAAGCAAGTGAATGCCTTGCTATGATAGTCTAAAATGGAATGGTGTTGGTATAACGAATCCATATCAATTAGGCAGTCATAAGAACCTAAAGGCAAGATGTTCAAATCTTCCCTCGTGCTCATTCCATTCATGTCCATAAGACATGAATTAACCATCTCATTTACTTTTCTTTTGGCTCCAGTATCTAGCTACACCAACCAAGATTTTCCATGCTTGATTCTTGGCAAATGAAAACTTTCCACCATATTAGGATCTATATAACTATGAATATCTCTTGAATGACTTAAAATAGTAATGGTTTGGTTGTTGATCATACCTTCCACTTCAATCATATGGTATTGATACTCTAATTTCTTGTTGTCCACGGCTGCATAGATCACGTGTACACTTCTACCCATGTCCTCCATTTTTTCAACTCGTTGAACATTGTGAACAACTCTCACTTTGTCACTTTTGTGAGGACAATCTCTAAACATATGATCTCCTTTACAACCCCAACATTGAATAGGTTGGGGTTGTAAAGGAGATTGATCACCTGTCTCAATCGTTCTAGGTTCTCTAGAAGTTGTCTGTCCCTCAGGATTATTTCTAAATAATGGTGGCTTAATTCCCTTCTTCCTACAATCCATATTGAATTTCTTCTTGTCTTCCCAAGCTTTTTGAAAAGTTGGCCTTGCTTTTTGCTGATCATATAGGCACTTAGCTCGCCTTATGGTATCCTCCAATGTTTTGGGATCATTATATTGTATTTTCTCACTGATAGATGATGGAAAACCACTCAAGTACCTCTGAATAATTATTGTCTCATCCTTTATGAATGATACATATTTCAGCAGTTCTAAAAGCCTTCTTTCATATTCATCTATTGTCATACTCCCAAGCTTGAGTTCAAAGAACTCTTTCATTTTCTTGTCATAGTATCTCTTAGTCAAGTATTTCTTTTTGAAATACTTCTTGAATTCCCTCCAAGTAACATTTTTATCTTTAATGTGTTGCACCTGCATGAGTTGATCCCACCACATGGATGCCTTTCCTTTCAGTTGATAGAAGGAAATTCTTCCTTCTGCATGAGAAGAATAATTATGCAATTGAAAATAATTTCTCATTCCCAACAACCATGTATCTGCATATTCATCCTTCTTGTGCTCCCCATCAAATGTAGGATTTTTGATTTTGTTCATTTCCCCTCATATCTCATCCTCCCTAGACCTCTTATGATTCCTAACACGGGATGGACTTGAATTGTTGTGTGCTCTCTTACTGGAATCCCTCGAGGAGTGTTGGTGATGTATGCTATCAATTTTTTTTCTTCTGTGACTTCTTGATTTTCTTGAGCCACTCTCCTTATCCAATTTATTTTATATTATTTCTAGGATTTACATCAAATTCATGTTGAATTCTCCTTGTTTCTCCTTGGATTTCATGAGCTTTTTGTTATCTTCCTAGTGAATTTGGACATATTTATGCAACTTCTTAATGATTTTCATCATGTTCTCTTCTTTATCTATCTCTTCTCCATGCCCATTGGAGTTAATTCCTTCAACTCCCAAATGGAAATACATTCCTCTAGCTTCGTTCTTTGAACTGAAAGCATCTTATGCTTCCTCCATTTCTCTGCACCGTGGAACAATTCGAATTGATTCTATCAATTGTTAACTCTACAAAATGTGCAGTCAACCAAAATTTTTGTGAGGTTACTGGACTTTAAAAAATTTCCAGAATAAACCAATCTGATTCAATAAAAGCAACATCAGATTCTGTTTTCAGCGGGTCTTGGTCGGTCAAGAACCCCTCAAGATTATATATCTAAGCCATGATATGTTCTGCAAAAAAATTTCAGGTGCTAGCTCCTTTTCTTCAGCCCTTGTTTTGCATGTGACCATGGATGTGATCCATCGCTAATGATTTGGGTACTTATCCGGAGCCTTGAAATTCAGGCTCTGGGGCTTCAGAGGTTTCCCTTTTTTTGTGCGTCCCAAACATCATAGAACAACAAATTGACAAACATGCAAATAACGATGGATCCATGATTCACAGTCCTTGCTCATATCTATGGTGGATCGGAGCCTTGGGGACTCCCGGCTTTGACGGTTTCCAAATAACTTTCCAACAAATATCTCGGAGTTCCAAATTGGCGAACTCATGAAGTAGGGTGGATCAACGATCCAAGACTTCCCAGCATCCGACGACTGATACCCATGATAGAACTCCCAACTTCAGAGCTCCAGGACTTCAAGCTTCAAAGATTTGAGACTTTGGAGGATTTCACATCTGCACATCCCAAAACTATTGAACTTCTAATCTTCGAACACTTCCACGTCACCCATGGTGACGCCATTACGTCGCGTCACCTCGATGCTATGAAAATTCAAAAACTTCTTCCTTACATTCCCTTATGAACCATTTATTCTATAGTTTCAAGTCTCCAGACTTCACAATCTGGCACCACACATCCACTGTGATGATCAGGGCCCCACGATCCATGCTCGAGAAGAGGCCCACGTGGAAAAATATTAGAATCATAAATATGGCCCACTTAGATGGGTGACACTTGTCATGTTCTATTGGTCATTTCAATCATCCAAAGGTTCTTGATTCATTGACATGTGGCACACATCCCATGTTTCCATGTCATTTCGAGTGACGTCAGCAAGCCATGTCACTTTAGAACTTGTGGCCTTGACAGTTTTTACACTTGCACACTCCAATTCTTCTGAACGTCAAACTTAGAATTTATGAACTGTCGTGAGATCTATGTCTCACAACCACTTGTGCGTAGATTCGACAGCTTTGATCTTTCTTTGGTCAATCCAATGGTCAATACTTTTCCCCCCCAGATCTACGGTGTAGATCCTTTTTGGGAATTTAGAACTTCGAGCTTCGACCCTTTTTACTCTTATAACCCGTAAAGCTTTTTGAAGTCATGAATTCCAAATGACTTGAAGTTTAACCCTCCTACACCTTTCTTCAGATCTGACGGTTGTGATGGGTCCTCCTTCTCCCAAACATATCCTACGTCCCAACACCTTGATTGTTTTGGTTTCTTTCTCTATGGTGATTTCTTAAACCATTACACCTCTGGTTCTTCCAAACACAATCCAAGTGTTCTTTCAACGCCCTTCTAGCCTTCTATACATCAAAATTCTCTGGAGTTTCTACTATGAATTTCTCGTTCATGGCCCATCCAGGTTCAATGTCGAAACCATGGGCTCTAAACTTGAATTTTTTCCATTCCGACAACAATTCATTTCCAAAAAAAATTCTTCAACTTCCACTAACATGGCCCATCTAGGCTCAGTGTTGAAACCATGGCTCTGATACCGTTTTGTAACATCCCCAGCCACCAACAAACTGAACAACGTCACTTCCTAGATGTCTCTCTTAGCTCTAATACCAATTTTTGACATCCCCGACCCTAAAACGCCAGGCCAGGCCATGCCACTGAATAACCTTTATGCTCTGATCCCATTTATATTTAGATACATAACTATCTAAGTACACATTAAACAACTATAACATTATGTTCATATCATTATTCATGCAGAAATAACATTAAAACATACAGAAAACATATTCTAATATACACAGATTAATGTGGAAATAATAGTAAGCCTACACATACAACATATATGAAATATCCAGGCATTACTCATCAATTATAACACATGTAAAATTACCCAAAATGAAATCAAGAGAGATTTGATACTTATATTTTAATAGATTACCACCAACTGCGTGTAGAACTCCCACGAACCTCCCAGCCTTATACCATGCTTCTCATCACTCTCAGTAGTGGGTCACCCCCGAGATGGGACTAAAATCCATCGAGCAAGGGATTCCTAGGCTAGGAAAGGACAACAGGAAGGTCTCACATATCAACAAGAAGGATTATCTCCCAAGAGCCAGCTCACACTAACATCCTACAGCCTCTCATTCCCCACATGTCTGTCCCACCCCACGAAGTGTTCCTCTTATCTACTCAACAGTCCTTCAGTTGCCCCACTTCCCTTCCAGGGATTCAACAATAGACCAGACAGGAATTCTCCGAGAATTTTAGCTGCAGTTGAGCTCCCTCTAGGAAATCACTTCCCCCAACAACCTCTCTCACCTAGAGAGAGTTTCTTGCAGGTCTGACAACCTGCTTCTTCAGTCCACAAGCCTAACAACCTGCTTCTTCAATCCAACTCCTAAGCCAATTCCATAGAAGGTGATGGAAACAACAAAGCTCATTATAGAACAGATGATGCCAACAACAACAAATCGTTAAGAAACAACATGACTTAGGAAGTTATAGGGTGCGTCGGGCTTTATTGTAGACACATGGGATAACTCAAGTACTACTGTAGGTTCCACATGTGTGTGCTATATGTAGAGGAAACTATGGAAGAAATGGTTCAATGAGTGAATCAGTGGGTGAATCGGGAAGGATCACATGCTTGTAGAGTCATGAGGATCATGAGAAAAAAAAATTCCAGACTGGTCAGGATGTGTTGGCAGCCAATTCGCATTTTTATACTGTCCTTATAAGCTTCCTACACCAGAGTTTCGCAAACTTTCATTTTCGTCACAACCTTCGAATAAAACGACACTATGGTTTTATATGCATTTTCTCACTTTCCCTTGTTCTTGTTTTCACGACTGCAAGCGTGAAAACTTTGATTTTGAAGTCATATTAAAAATGTCACTGGATTGTTATGATCGCTCTTGTTTATATGCTCATTGCATTTGCAATTTATTTATCGTTATACAATTGACAAGACTCCAAGATCCTCATTTATTTGGCGTTCTTTATTGGTTAAACATGACTTCGTTTTACAAGGCTGTGATGATATTCTTATGATCAAGTTTGTGATGCATTGGTGGTTTGATTTCTATGTTCTTTGATCGATTCCCTTGACACATTGGTTGCATGAGAACACATTGGTGTTGTGATTAGACCCTTGGTATAAATCTTATCACACAACACATATTTGATATGATCAAAACCTTGGTATTGATTTCAATTTATTGCTTTGGTTTTAAAACTATGACTATTGCTCGCGCAAATGTTTGGTCCACGTTTCATAGATTTTATTAATTGTTTAAATGACATAGTTTTTTAACCTATGCAATAATAGTTTGAATCGTTGTATGCGTCGGTGGTTTTACTATGGGATATGACTGTTTTGCATGGGCTAAAATCACTCCACCACCTTCGCACGCTCTGTCATTAATGTTTTCCCCCTATCCCAGTTCACCTTTGCTAGTTTTCGGGCGAGCCTATGAGCTATCGACCCTGTGTATACTCTGTTCGAACCCTGCTCACCGTGTGCTCCTGTCTATGGCACCGGTGGTGCGCATAGAGCCAAATGGTAACCAAGCTCTGTTACTATTCAATAATGCTAGAAAGGATTTATAGAATAGTGGTTGGCTCGTGTTTATACAGAGGTTTGAGGGTTTCAACCTTTCAGTTTCCCAACAATTCGCCCTCACCTTTGATGGGTGTAGGGCTAAAGTCGGTGACATATAGATTGAGCTCAATGAGGAGTTCATAAGCTCTGCTATAGGATTGAAATCTACAGGCCAATGATGGTTTAAAAACTCCAAAGTCGATGAGGTGTCGTGGCGATTGCTATTCGTATCATGAAAGGTTGTTTCCTGTGATAAAGGTATGCCTATTTCTACCCTCAAACCCAGGTGGCACGATCTTTTGGTAATTGTGAAACAATTTGTGACCTGTGAAGGCCAGTATGGATTGGTTTTTCTGTGTCACCTCCAGTTATTGATGAATTTCATGGGCTATACTTTGAACATGTCGCATTACTTCTTGCGTAGTCTTTACAAGATGTCTAACAGATTTAAACGCGAGAAGGATGATAGCAGCTTGTTTCACCACGGCTTAATTAAACTTATCATCGTCCACCATTTGAGCCTTCATCACGATAATTGGAAATACTTTCTTTCTAGAGATGGCTTTGCTGATCCAGAGTCTGCTCAAATCAACAAGGCTGTGGTCAGTAAGACTTTGGCTACACCAGCTGTGCCACTGCATATTATTCTACCCCCTGTCAAACCCTCAGTTTGCCCCGATTTGGACCTACCTGATGCCTTGGTTAACCCATGTGCTAAGGATGATATTAAGGTCATCAAAATACTTGTGAGGAAGAAGGACAGTAATGATACTACTGTCAACAGAAAGGGGAAGAAAAATGCTTTATTGATATCGAGACTTGCCCGGAACAAACCTAAACAAAACATCGACCAAAAGCCCATAGTGTTGAGTGAGGACTCAGACTCCGATATCAAGCATTTCCTAGCTGAAGAGTACCCCTATTCCCATGGCCTATGCTCTACGAAACCCTATGACTATGTCTCTAACCTACCCCCGTGCCTCAAAAACAATCCTAATTACTCGGGAATCAAGTTGCACAATGAAACCCCTAGTGACTTAAACAAACCCTCACCTGTTATGTCAAAGCCCGAGAAATCATCATGCATCCAATGTAATGTGTGGCTAGAGAGTTATTACACTGATGTCCCCTTATTTCAATCAAAGATCAAATCATTGGAGGAGCAAGTTACAGTGCTGTCAAAAGAAAGAGACAGGCTTCAGGCCAGTGAAAAGAAACAAAAAACCACCGGTTTGATTGTCTTCAGGAATGTCGAAGCGGCAATAGCCTTCGTCAATTCCAAGTTATCATGACCAGGTATGTGTGTTGACATCGATTTTTCTTTGTGAGTTTGTTTGAATTAAAATAACCGATTGGATTTGCTTTCAAATTAGATCTGTTCGTTCTGATACATTCGAAATGATTCTGTTATAGTTTGATCATCGAAAACGATTTGTTGTGGATCCTATAGATTCATTTTGTTATAATTAAACGTAGCTATGATTTGGTTATGTGATTTTGTCATGCCTAGCTTAGTATGAGAAATTGATTGGTTTTTTATTCTGTTTGGTTTGTTTTTGAATCAATTATGTTCATCTGATTTAGGATAGTCGATCTACCAGGAAACAAAAATAGAACCAAAACAACCCTATTGACTTCAGTCTACCAGGAATGACTCTGTTTTGTATTGAATCAATATTCTCATTTGGGTTTTGATTACTTTCGACCTGTGCAAAAGATTTATTTGCTAAAAATCGTGTGGCTGTGTTGATTAATATGATTTTGCATAATGATTTTTGTCAACCCCAAACTGTTTCATTTCGTTCCTGTCTAATTTGGTTTGTAAACGATTGCTACGTGACACAATTAGCATGATCATTGGTATATGTTTGATACAATTCTATTTGAAAAAAAATGATCCCATTGATTTCGTTTGGATTCGATAATGATTTTGTTGATGGCTGAAGCGACATAAACTATTGTGTGCATAATTTGTTTAACCGGTTGCAGTTTGCGTCGATTGGAATTGGTCCATGAAAATGATTTCATTACTGTCAAATTATCTAAAGCGATTCTGTTTACCCTGAATTGGTGATAACAAATTGAACATAGTGCATGTATCTCTGTTATCATTTGATTGACCACAATTTCGTTTGCTCTCAAATTAGCATAACAGTTTTGATTTGAATGATTTGTTTTAATCAAATATTGGTTTAATAGTTTGAATATAATTCTTCAATATTTGAATTGGTTTTGAAACGATTCTATGCTCAAATTAGACCAGCTACAGAATTGCAAGATTTTGTAGCTAGTCTTAAAATTAGATTTTTTTGATAATGTTTTCAACAAAGTATCCTCTAAACTTGTCTATTTTTGTCTTCTTTCAGGTGCATACGAATTTCAATGATCAATGTGGCATGATATGGCAGTTTGAGAGATATTTTTGTGATACAGTTTTATTATAGGGTGTTAGTTTTAGTCAGATTTGGGAGATTATCTCCAGATTTTCTGTAAACTGTTTTGATAATTCCCACATGGATGTTTTACCCTGTGGGAAGTCTTTAAATACTTGTTATTTTTTTGTAATGAGAACCATCATCTTCACAGTGGAGAGAACCAGACTATGGATTTATGATTCAGACTGAGATGAAAGTTGGTGTCTTGTAACAACTTTCTCTTTCAATATATCAAACTTTTGTTTCAGGTTTTTGCATATCAATTTGCAATTAATTATCGACTACTTTAGCTATCATAATTCATTACATGTTGATGTGATTCAATTTATATGTTGTCCATATCTGATATCTCTCATTTAAAAATACAGCAATCACTTTAATTCAATTTAATGAATACAGGTTTATCTTTTTCAATTAATTGAATTGTCTTGTACAAATTGTTGCACACAGATTTATCTAATTGTGATGGTTTGTAAATCATAAAATTGTTGTTATTTTTATGTCTTGTTTGTCCTTTTATTTATATTTGAAGAGAACAACTGCTTCTTGTTTATGAGAAGCTCGTGGATAATCCGGTGTGGGTTTCCTCCCACCGAACAGCTGAATCAACTATTGGATACAGGATGAACCTGAAGCATTACTTCAGGTCAGTTTGCTATTTGTCATTTAATAGTTAGCTTATTAGTATTATTTAAGTAGTTTAGATAAATATATTAGTTTAGATTCGTAGTTAGAGTTATTATTTTAGTTTCTTAGCTTAGATAGTTTTTATTCTATTTCTTTTTCATAAAATTATAAAAATCAAAAATATTAGTTTCACTGTCTTAGGACAGATTACAAATGATTTTTGCAGGTTTTAATTTAAATCTGTAATTTGTAAATACTGTATATTTGTAATTAAAGTTGATTCTATTGATAATTAAACATTTACTTTTGTAGAATTATAGTTGTATGATTTAGTTAATAGATTGTATATAGTTTAGATTTGTTTATTAGTTTGTTTTAATTATTGTTTGTATTTAGATTAGTTTATTAGTGTAGTTTTTATTCGTTTTCCTAGGACTTAGATCGGCCAACGGAGCCACTAAACCCGTCAAGGTGGGTTATCCCAAACAGCTTGGGTTATTTAGACAACCCTGGACTGGATCCACTCTTCCAGTTGGCGAGCGTTCATTTTCGCCCGTCAACAAATGGCGCTAGAAGGAGGGCCTGAAATTTATTAATGGCACGAGGCGGTCGTAAGACTCCTCCACCACCTAATCACTCACATATAGTGACAAGAAGTCATTTGAACGATAACATCCCCCCTCAAATAGAAACCACATCAAACAACGATCCACGGATCACAGTTGAGCCAGCAACCCCAAATCCTACAGGTGGTGAAATACAAGAGATTGTCCGCCAATCTCTCATAAGAACACATAGTGCCTTAGCATGTTTGAGGCAACCAAATTGACCTTTGGACCAACCTTTAGATTTCTCTGATATCAGAGAAAAACTCAGAGGCACTAACCTCACTATGAACCCTACATATCCAATCCTCACGCCTGTTGCAGGGGGATCTCGAATACCTCCCTCACCACCTCCCTCATCTCCTTCTTCTTCGGGAGAAGACTCCTCTGACGAAGGCAGTTCCCCTTCACAGCCTTCCACACCGCTTACACTGATGGCCAACCAGAACAACCCTGCTAGACCTTGGCTTGACCAGGATGCGGTATCCGTACCTGGAGATCAACATCCCTTACCTAAACATCCAGAGAAATGGCTTCCCAAGTTTGACCCTGACTCTAAACAGATTGCTGAAGATCACATTAAAATTTTTATGTTAGCCATTAGACTCCGCAATGTCGAGCATGAATATGTAGTCTGTAGGTTGTTCCCCTATACTTTTGAGGGCAATGCATCTACATGGTACTTTTCCCAACAACCCCATACCATCGTGTCTTGGGAAAAGTTTGAGTCATGCTTTTTGGAAAAATTCAGAGACGGTAAGCCTCTGGAAGTCCTAGTCATGGACCTTTCTAGCTTAAGAATGAACCCGAAAGAGAAATTTAAAGACTTTAATCAAAGATTCTTAACACTTAAAAACTGAATTCATGCAGATTCCATGCCTGCCGAGAATCTCATAATAGCATACTATACTAAAGCCTTGCATCAAAGTATAGCTATTTGGGTTAAATGATCTAAGAAAGACACACTGTTAGAAGACTTCGAGGAGGCCAGCCAGATTGAAAGAAACATACTTAGTCTTAAAGACGCTACTAGCAATGAAACAGAAACTAGTTCATCTTCCAAAAAGAAGATCAAAATCCTCCCTAGACCTACTCAAAGTAAAACACAACCTGAAAGCTCTGATTTAGAAAACTTAACTAAAGTTGTTCAAAAACTGTCAAATCAAGTTATAGATTTGAAAAGGACGGCCAAAGAAGCCTCCTCGAGCAAAGGTCCTTACGAGCCCCCATTCAGGAAGCCTTTTCCCACCAACCGACCTAATCCTACTACTGAGGGCCCTAATCTAGAAAGTCTGCAATACGCCTTACAAACAATTCTAGAAGCCCAGGATAACTTGATGCCTCCTGAGATTCCTGAGGAGGTTATTGAACAAGAGATAGTTCATGAAGAAGAGTCTTCTCCAAACATTTTTGGACACTTCTCGTATAGCATTTTCCAAGATAACTTCGAGACAGTACATCCCTATAACACTAGGAGTAAGACAACAAACAAACCTTCTTTCGAAAACACTACGACTTCGCCTCCAAAACAATCTAAACCAGCTGAGTCTAAACAGAGTCATGTGAACCCCAACTTAGATTATGATTTAGTTGAAGATCTTAAAAAGTTGAAGGCTAACATTTATGTCTATGAGTTATTGAAATTTCCATTTTTGCTACAAAAAATGTTACAGAATATCGCAGAGAATGGAAAAAATGGTAATTCAAACAGTAGCAAGGTTGTCCAGAACAAAGTCCCTCAGAAGACTTCCACTAAAAATAATCATGATCCTAAATACAAAGGAAGCCTTCCTGTAAATAATGTAAATAATGTATATAAAGTAGCTTTAGAATCTGCGAGTAAAAAGCCACAAACTACCACCCTTAGTACTCGCAAAAATGTACCTCCATTTTTGTTAACTTTCGAAATCTTTAATAGAAACATGCACAATTGTATGGTAGACTCAGGAGCATCATCCAATGTGATGCCATGGTCTGTGTGCCAGAAGATTAGCGCTGAAGTTGAACCATCCACTTTAAAAATCATCCAACTTGATCAAACCAGTGTTAAAGTTGTAGGCGAATTAAGAAATGTGCTTATAAGATTATCGTCTAAACCCAAAGTTCATCAAGTTATTGATATTATTGTTGTGGATATTACAGAAGTGTATGGTCTGTTTTTAAGAAGGGACTGGTCCAAGCAACTACACGACTATTTCGCGACAGATTGGTCTCACCTGTGGCTTCCAGAGAATGACAAGCCTAACAAGATCAGGGTAAATCGTGAACGCTACCTCAAGTTCACAGTCACAGATTTGAATGATCCTAACGAACCATTTACACCTTCTGCTGATTCACCCGAGATACAAGGGATGGATACATTTTTTGGAAATTTCATGGCCGAGGCTTCAGCTATCACCAATCCAGAACAACAGTCCAAGATAGTAGCATATGTGCATCCAACAACTTCTACACAATGGTCTCATTCTCTCGATAAAAATCAAATTTGGTCTCTGTATTTTGACGGGTCAAAGTCCAAAGAAGGAGTTGGTGCAGGTTGCATCATTATCGATCCGACAGGTAACAAAACCCTGATCGCATGTAGTTTAGAATTTGAATGTACTAATAATACAACATAATATGAGGCTTTACTGCAAGGCCTCAGAAAAGCTTTAGACATGAACATTCAAAACTTGGTTTTCTTTGGCGATTCTGAAATCATGGTTAGACAGGTAAGAGATTCTATCCATTGTCTGTCTCCACATCTTAAAAGCTACCAATCCGAGGTATGGAATTTAATGAATAATTTTTCTTCTTTCAATATAAATTTTATTCCTAGATTGAATAATTATGAAGCAGATCTATTAGCTAACGTAGCTTCTAAACTCTTTCCTGCAGAAGGCTTGTCCCCGGATGCATTCTCCATCGAACTGTTGTTCAGATCATCCGTTCCCGACAACATCACAAACTGGAGAGTCTTCGACGATGATCAATATATTATTGACTTCCTGCATATGGAAGAAACTTTTCAAGGCACGGTGATAGATGAATGAACTCACGACGACAATTTGCACGATTTCACAGTAATACCACATCCGAGAACTCCTGAATCATCATCGGACATGGTAAATTCGATCCCTAAATCTGTAGTTAGATTAGAGAAGTTTTACGATCTTCAAGATAAATTCAAAAAATCGGTCAACTGTAAAACCAATAGTTCCTCTTTATCATATGAAAAAGTGAACTTAGGAACTAATGACAATCCGCAGTGCATTAATTTAGGGGTAGGATGTTCTGAACAAGAAAAAGCTGCATTTTTTAATTTGTTTAAAGAATTTAAGGATGTTTTTGCGTGGACGTATGATGACCTTAAAACTTTCGACCCTAACATCATACAACACATCATTCCTATGAAACCCCAAACCTTGCCCTTTCAACAAAAATTGAGAAAAATGCACCCTAAGCTTGAACCGACCGTGAAAAAAGAATTGAATAAACTCCTTAATGCTAAGATAATTTTTCTTGATAGGCACACTCAATGGGTTTCTAACCTTGTCCCTGTCTAGAAGAAAAGTGGGGAAATCCGACTATGCATCGATTTTCGAAACCTTAACAAAGCGTCTGATAAAGACAACTATCCTGTCCCACCCATGGAACAAATCCTTCAACAGGTATCTGGTTCCGAGAGGTTATCCTTATTGGATGGTTTCTTGGGGTACAACCAAGTCCTGATGTCTCCTCCAGACCAACTTAAAACTACCTTCCGCACTCCATGGGGCACCTACGCTTATCAAAAAATGCCCTTTGGATTGATTAATGTCGGTGCTACTTTCTAGAGAGAAATGGACATTGCTTTCCGAGGCTTAATCAATTAGTCCATCGTAGTTTACTTAGATTATGTTACTGTATTCTCTAAAAACAAAACCGATCATCTAGCTCATTTAAGAGCCATTCTACAACGATGTCGTAAATATGGCATTTCCTTGAATCCTAAAAAATCCATCTTCGCAGTAGAACAAGCTAAACTCTTAGGATTTATTGTGTCAAGCAAGGGAATGATTATCGACCCTGAAAGGACTCAGGTCATCTCGAAACTTCCCCCTCCTACTTTCAAAAAGTCTATGCAGTCTTTCTTAGGCCAGATAAAATTCATGAGGAGATTTGTCCCCATCTTCTTCGAAATGGTCAGACCTTTACAGAATCTAATTAAGAAAGACACACAATATCATTGGGGACCCCTAGAAAACCAAGCGTTTAATGCAATAAAAAAGGCCATAATAGACGCTCCTTCTCTCATGAGCCCCGACTTTTCCCAAGACTTCACGCTCTACACTTTTGCTTACGACCGCTCTTATGCAACAATGAAGTAACCATTGCCTTTATGAGCTCTTCTTTCAAAGGCACGAAACTTAATTACCCAGCGGTAGATTAGCAAGCCTACGCTATTTTCAAAGCAGTCAAGCACTTTCGGTCTTATCTTTTGAAATCTAGGACAAAGATTATTGTCCCTTATCCCTTATCCAGCCGTTAGGAACATGTTAGTGCAGAAAGAGCTAGGTGAAAAGAGGGCTAACTGGGTTACCTCCTTGCAGGAGTATGACATAGAAATTACCCCAGCTGAAATAGTAAGAGGCCAAGGGTTATGCAAGTTAGTCATTGATTCAGTAGTAGGATAGCAAGGAGAAAACGATATGTCAAACCTAGGACAACACGATCAAAATGCAATCTACTGTACACACAAATTTGTCAGTCCCTGGTATGACGATACAAGATTCTGTCTTGAACATGGGTCAGCCCCCCGTCACCTGGATCCCACTAAAAGAAGAGCGTTAAGATTAAAGTCTGCCTCCTTTCATTTGGTTAATGGTATTCTGTTTCGTCAAAATTTTGATGGCATACTGATGCGCTGTCTTGAGAAAGACAAAGTAGAGAAAGTCTTACTAGAGTTGCTTGCGGGAGAAGCTGGTGGGCATTTTGGTGGTGACACCACTGCCCATAAGGTTTTGAGAGCTGGTTATTACTGGCCCACACTTTTTAGAGACGCCCATACCTTGTGTTGTAAGTGTATTATTTGTCAAAAAGCATCAGGGTGGTTTCAAAAACCAGCCTTTCCTTTGCAGCCCGTTTCAGTAGACTCCCCTTTTCAGCAGTGGGGCCTGGATATTATAGGTCCAATCAATCCTCCATCCTCATAGCAGCATAAGTTTATCATAACAACCATAGATTATTTCACCAGATGGTCTGAAGCTACCGCATTAAGAACTGTGAATACCAGTAAGGTAATTGCCTTTCTAATTTCGAATATTATCACTCGTTTTCGTATCCCTGACTGTTTAGTATTCGACAATGCTTCTTACTTTTCGTCTCTTGAGATGAGCGAGTTCACTTTAGAAAAAGGAATTAAATTGAAGTATTTTGCTAGCTATTACCACCAGAGCAATGGATTGGCAGAGTCAACAAAGAAGAATCTGATTAAAATCATCAAGAGAACGGTGGCTGAAAATCACAAAAACTGGCACAATGCAATGTTAAACGCGCTTTGGGATGATAGGGTAACACAAAAAACTATTGTAGGTAACTCTCCCTTCTTTCTCATTTATGGCAGAGAAGCAATTATGCCACCACACATTCTTCTCCCTTCGCTTCAGCTATCACAGAAAATTCAAGAAGAAGACTGTCCCCCTTTGGAAAACCGAATTAATGCTTTGATGAAGCTAGAAGAGGTAAGAGCCCAAGCTAAATATAAGTTAGATCAGCATCAACAGATAGTCAAAAGCTAGTTTGATTCTAACTCTACCTCTGATAGGAACTTCGAAGTAGGTGACCTTGTCTTGAAATGGGACAAACCGCATGAGGGAAAGGGAGAGCACACGAAATTTCAAAACTTATGGCTTGGACCATTTTTAATTGCTGAGAAATTGGGTCCCAGTTCTTTCCGATTGCAGAATCTAGAAGGGCAGCCTGACACCTATCCGGTGAATGGCTAGACTCTAAAAAGATATTTTGCTTGATGACAACTATCTGTATACTATGTACATATTTTTCTTTTTGTTTGCTTTTTCTTTCCGGTTTTGGCTTCGATTCCTCCTTTTCTCTCATCAGTTTTTCTTTTGAATACACATACCTGTATACTGAGCTATTCGGACAAAGAAAACAGAAAATTCCTTCACTGAAATGACTGATGAAAAACTGTATAAACATCAATTATGTACTTTTAGAATTTACATCTGTGTTGGAAAAATTTTTGTTGTTTGAAAGAAGTTAACTGATTTCGGTCTCTGAGTAAAGCCTGTCATGATCATCTATTATCTTTTTACGTTGTCCCTATTCCTTAAGGGAATGACTCAGAAGATGTCTCCCTGCCTTAGAAAGTTGGTTCTGTAAATAAACCATCGCTCGATATTAATAAAGGACAGTTCTAAAAAAATTTGTTGAGGTCTGTAAAAAATATGTTAAAATATCTTAATTTTCAGCATCACCCCGCTTGACTATATATCTTTAAAAAAAATAAAAATAAATAAATAAATCATTAAAAGAGATATGGGAAGTGCTTGTAAACCCGTCGGGATACTGAACAGGTATGCTGGCAGTGGGTAAATGCATACATGACGCCAAGACAACTTCGTCGGGGTACTGAACAGGCCTGCTGGCAGCGAAGCAATGTCGGGTATATGAAAATTCGTAAATATGAAACCTCTGACCTTAAAATGTCTTTTATTCTGATCTAGAACTTCTTGACAGGACACAGATATCAGAGTGGGTTAAATGGAAACCTTGTCGAGTCTATGGACGCCTGCTGGTAGTAGTGGCTCTATCAACAGTATTAAAGATTTTATCTTTAATATCGTGGCTTGCCTGTCTTAAGACTGTTATCAGTTTTCATCCTTTAAACACTGCTGGAATATTTGGTTAATGATGATGTTTAAACGATTTTCTGGTTGTTATTTTGGAGTTAGAATTTTCTCATTATCATAATCTGAATTTGTTCTTTTGGCAGAGATAACTGTTTCTACCAGTGTGTCGCCATTGTTGGCAGCCAATTCGCATTTTTATACTATCCTTATAAGCTGCCTACACCAGATTTTCACAAACTTTGATTTTCGTTGCAACCTTCGAATAAAACGACACTATGGTTTTATATGTGTTTTCTCACTTGCCCTTGTTCTTGTTTTCAAGACTGCAAGTGTGAAAACTTTGATTTTGAAGTCATATTAAAAACGTCACTGGATTGTTATGATCGCTCTTGTTTATATGCTCATTGTGTCTCCAATTTATTTATCATTATACAATTGACAAGAATCCAAGATCCTTATTTATTTGGCGTTCTTTATTGGTTAAACATGACTTCGATTTACAAGGCTGTGATGATATTCTTATGATCAAGTTTGTGATGCATTGGTGGTTTGATTTCTATGTTCTTTGATCGATTCTCTTGACACATTGGTTGCATGAGAACACATTGGTGTTGTGATTAGACCCTTGGTATAAATATTATCACACAACACATATTTCATATGATCAAACCCTTGGTATTGATTTCGATTTATTGCTTTGGTTTTAAAACTATGACTATTGCTCGCGTAAATGTTTGGTCCACGTTTCATAGATTTTATTAATTGTTTAAATGACATATTTTTTTAACCTATGCAATAATAGTTTGAATCGCTGTATGCACTAGCGGTTGTACTATGGGATATGACTATTTTGCATGGGCTAAACTAGCTCCACCACCTTCGCACGCTCTGTCATTAATGTTTCCCCCCTATCCCGGTTCACCTTTGCTAGTTTTTGGGCGAGCCTGTGAGCTATCGACCCTGTGTATACTCTGTTCAAACCCTACTCACCGTGTGCTCTTGTCTATGGCACCGGTGGTGCTCATAGAGCCAAACAGTAACCAAGCTCTATTACTATTTGATAATGCTCGAAAGGATTTAGAAAATAGTGGTTGGCTCATGTTTATACAGAGGTTCGAGGGTTTCAACCTTTCGTTTGCCCAACAATTCTCCCTCACCTTTGACGGGTGTAGGGCTAAGTCGATGACATACAACTTGGGCTCAATGAGGAGTTCATAAGCTCTGCTATAGGATTGAAATCTACAGGCCAACGATGGTTTAAAAACTCCAAATTTGATGAGGTGTCGTGGCCATTGCTATTCGTATCACGAAAGGTTGTTTCCTGTGATAAAGGTATGCCTATTTATACCCTCAAACCCAGGTGACACAATCTTTTGGTAATTGTGAAACAATTTGTGGCCTGTGAAGGCCGGTATGGCTTGGTTTTTCTATATCACCTCCGGTTATTGATGAATTTCATGGGCTATAATTTGAACATGTCGCATTACTTCTTTCGTAGTCTTTACAAGATGTCTAAAAGATTCAAACGCGAGAAGGCTGATAGCAGCCTGTTTCACCATGGCTTAATTAAACTTATCATCGTCCACCATTTGAGCCTTCATCACGATAATTGGCAAGCCTTTCTGTCTAGAAATGGCTTTGCTGATCCAGAGTCTGCTCAAATCAACAAGGCTGTGGTCAGTAAGACTTTGGCTGGACTGGCCGTGCCACTGCATATTCTTCTACCCCCTATCAAACCCTCAATTTGCACCGATTTGGACCTACCTGATGCCTTTGTTAACCCGTGTTCTAAGGATGATATTAAGTTCGTCAAAAGACCTGTGAGGAAGAAGGACAACAATGATACTACTGTCAATAGAAAGGGGAAGAAAAATGCTCGATTGATATTGAGACTTGCCCAGAACAAACCTAAACAGAACATCGACCAAAAGCCCATAGTGTTGAGCGAGGACTCGAACTCTGATATAGAGCGTTTCCTAGCTGAAGAGTACCCCTATTCCCATGGCCTATGCTCTTTGAAACCCTATGACTATGTCTCTAACCTACCCTCGTGCCTCAAAAACAATCCTAATTACCTGGGAATCAAGTTGCACAATGAAACCCCTGGTGACTTAAACAAACCCTCGCCTGTTATGTCAAAGCCCGAGAAATCATCATGCATCCAATGTAATGTGTGGATAGAGCGTTATTACACTGACGTCCCCTTATTGCAATCAAAGATCAAATCGTTGGAGGAGCAAGTTACAGTGCTGTCAAAAGAAAGAGACAGGCTTCAGGCCAGTGAAAAGAAACAAAAAACCACCGGTTCGATTGTCTTCAGGAATGTCGAAGCGGCAACAGCCTTCGTCAATTCCAAGTTATTATGACTAGGTATGTGTGTTGACATCGATTTTTCTTTGTGAGTTTGTTTGAATTAAAATAACCGATTGGATTTGCTTTCAAATTAGCTTTGTTCGTTCTGATACATTTGAAATGATTATGTTATAGTTTGATCATCGAAAACAATTTGTTGTGGATCCTGTAGATTCATTTTTCTATAATTAAACATAGCTATGATTTGGTTATGTGATTTTGTCGTGCCCATCTTAGTATGAGCAATTGATTGGTTTTTTATTCTGTTTGGTTTGTTTTTTAATCAATTATGTTCATCTGATTTAGGATAGTCGATTTGGTTCGATTTCGATTAGTTTCGTTTGTTCCTAATAGAACCAAAACAACCCTATTGAATTTGGTCTACCAGGAACGACTTTGTTTTGTATTGAATCAACATTCTCGTTTGGGTTTTGATTACTTTCGACCTGTGCAAAAGATTTATTTGCTAAAAATCGTGTGGCTGTGTTGATTAATATGATTTTTCATAACGATTTTTGTCAACCCCAAACTGTTTCATTTCGTTCCTGTCTGATTTGGTTTGTAAACGATTGCTACGTGCCATGATTAGCATGATCGTTGGTATATGTTTGATACAATTCTAGTTGAAAAAAAAACGATCCTGTTGATTTCGTTTGGATTCGATAATGATTTTGTTGATGGCTGAAGCGACATAAACTATTGCATGCATAATTTGTTTAACCGGTTGCAGTTTGTGTCGATTGGAATTGGTCCATGAAAATGATTTCATTACTGTCAAATTATCTAAAGAGATTATGTTTACCCTGAATTGGTGATAACAAATTGAACATAGTGCATGTATCTCTGTTATCATTCAATTGACCACAATTTCGTTTTCTCTCAAATTAGCATAACAGTTTTGATTTGAATGATTCGTTTTAATCAAATATTGGTTTAATAGTTTGAATATAATTCTTCAAGATTTGAATTGGTTTTGAAACGATTCTATGCTCAAATTAGACCAGCTACAGAATCGCAAGATTCTGTAGCTAGTCTTAAAATTAGATTTTTTTGATAAATTTTCAACAAAATATCCTCTAAACTTGTCTATTTTTGTCTTCTTTCAGGTGCATATGAATTACAATGATCAATGTGGCATGCTATGGCAGTTTGAGAGATGTTTTTGTGATACTGTTTTATTATAGGGTGTTAGTTTTAGTCAT
This sequence comes from Picea engelmannii, assembly GCA_009831015.1. Taxonomy (NCBI): domain Eukaryota; kingdom Viridiplantae; phylum Streptophyta; class Pinopsida; order Pinales; family Pinaceae; genus Picea; species Picea engelmannii. The sequence continues at coordinate 141,432 of ML784903.1, read as the reverse complement.
ATTTGGGAGATTATCTCTAGATTTTCTGTAAATTGTTTTGATAATTCCCACAGGGATGTTTTACCCTATGGGAAGTCTTTAAATACTTGTTTTTTTTTGCAATGAGAACCATCATCTTCACAGTGGAGAGAACCAGACTATGGATTTATGATTCAGACTGAGATGAAAGTTGGTGTCTTGTAACATCTTTCGCTTTCAATATATCAAACTTTTGTTTCAGGTTTTTGTATATCAATTTGCAATTAATTATCGACTACTTTAGCTATCATAATTCATTGCATGTTGATGTGATTCGATTTATATGTTGTCCATATCTGATATCTATCATTTAAAAATACAACAATCACTTTAATTCAATTTAATGAATACAGGTTTATCTTTTTCAATTAATTGAATTGTCTTGTACAAATTGTTGCACACAGATTTATCTAATTGTGATGGTTTGTAAATCATAAAATTGTTGTTATTTCTATGTCTTGTTTGTCCTGTTATTTATATTTGAAGAGAACAATTGCTTCTTGTTTATGAGAAGCTCATGGATAATCCGGTGCTGGTTTCCTCCCACCGAACAGCTGAATCAACTATTGGATACAGGACGAACCTGAAGCGTTACTTCAGGTCAATTTTCTATTTGTCATTTAATAGTTAGCTTATTAGTATTATTTAAGTAGTTTAGATAAATATATTAGTTTAGATTCGTAGTTAGAGTTATTATTTTAGTTGCTTAGCTTAGATAGTTTTTATTCTATTTCTTTTTCATAAAATTATAAAAATAAAAAATATTAGTTTCGTTGTCTTAGGACAGATTACAAATGATTTTTGCAGGTTTTAATTTAAATCTGTAATTTGTAAATATTGTATATTTGTAATTAAAGCTGTTTCTGTTGATAATTAAACATTTACTTTTGTATAATTATAGTTGTATGATTTAGTTAATAGATTGTATATAGTTTAGATTTGTTTATTAGTTTGTTTTAATTATTGTTTGTATTTAGATTAGTTTATTAGTGTAGTTTTTATTCATTTTCCTAGGACTTAGATCGGCCAACGGAGCCGCTAAACCCGTCAGGGTGGGTTATCCCAAACGGCTTGGGTTATTTAGACAACCCCGGACTGGATCCACTCTTCCAGTTGGCGAGCGTTAATTTTTGCCCATCAACAGAATGCGAGGATGGAAAATGAACAATAGAATGGGAAGAAATCCCCAAACAATCTAGATTTCCCAGTTATAATTGCATGTGCCTGGGTCGACACCTGTCTTCCTACAGCTGCATGAGTTCCACTTAGCACTCATTCCCTTTCCTAGGAACTTAGGGAAACATCGATCATGTCCACCTTAGCCTTTAGGAAATAATAATAAAATATTATTCCCTTAGAGGTAAGCCCTCTAGCTTACCCCTAGGCCTAGACACTTATCCCCCTCCCTTAACCTACCTAGTGGAGCTTAGTCCCCCATAATTATTTCTTCATGGTCGGTGTACACGCAGTAGTGTAATATTATTAATGATATGTGCATTTACATATAAACAAATCAGGCTCATGGCCTTAAGAATCTAGGATCTTCGACCTAATAAACATATAAGTATTCAACTTATAACCACTTAGCTCACCAGCCTATAAACATAATTACAATTCAGCAGAGGCTCGGCCTTGGGATGTTACATGGAAAATTCCCAAATCTTGTTGTTTTGGACCTCTTCCCCAAAATAAAATTGTATAGCATGCCATGTATCCAATTTTGAAAATATGATTTAGACATTTTTACCTAAGGTACTTACGTATGTATCCTCTCCTTTCTTGAATTTCCATAGTATGAAGAATCCCAAAAAATAAGTTATAATGAAAATTCCAAACTGACCTGGTTGAAATTGATCTAAGGATCATTCCGAAACCCTAACTTACAGAGGGAATATGTCTAAAATTCTAGTGAAACAACATATTATTATTTAAACACATGTGCATCAATATATCACCTCCATATCTACAAAATATCAAGTTCGAAAACATCCCATAGAATAAGTTATAGAAAAAGTGCTAAAATAATTTGCTTGAAACTGATTTCAGGAGCATTTAGGAACCGTAAATTCCATAGGACATAAATCTGAAATTTTAGTGAACCAACATCTGAATTTTTTACCAAATGTACACCATGATATGTCTTGTATATCTAAATAATATCATGGTATGAAACATCCCAAAAAATAAGTTATAGAAAAAGTTCCAAGCTTACCTATTTGAAATTGATTTTAGGAGCATTTAGGAACCCTAACTTCCACAAGGAATATCTACGAAAGTATAGAGAACCAACATATAATAGTTTTGAAACATTTATAAAAAAAAATCTCCTCTATATATACAAAATCTCAAGTATGAAACCTTCTAGAAAAAAAATATCATGAATATGCCAATATGACTTGAAACTGATTTCACAATTCAATCTTTGTTAATCCATTTTTCACAGTCTCACTTTCTCTTTTTACACTTTTCCATAACCCTTCATGAAGGGACGTTTCCATTAATTAAATAATTAATTCCCAATACCCCAATCCATGGGAAAATACTCCAAACCCATTGGCTTGAAACCACCATTTCACATTTTACTTTTTCACATGCACCCCTTTTTTAATATACTTCTCTCTCTCTCTCTCTCTCTCTCTCTCTCTCTCTCTCTCTCTCTCTCTATATATATATATATATATATATATATATATATATATTGTTAATGTTGTGTGTGTTATAATGACATAATATGAAATTAATAACATCATTAACCCTTTGACATCAATGACAATAATTTCAACATCATTGTTATGTTAATCATCTTGTTCTTTCATCCTAATTTGTGTTATAACCAAGTTGTCCTTCAATAGTTGGAGAAGCTCTTGTTGGTGTCATATGTGATTTTCCACTGCTTGAACCTTATCTTTCCTTCTCAATGGTTATGTGACTGTGGAGGATGATACCCATAGAGTTCCATAAAAGTGGAAATTTTGAATGAAGAATGGATGGAAGTATTATGCCACCATTTTTGTAAGTGTAACCAATTAGAGCCATTGTGTATGTTTATCATATGCAAAGTAATGAAGATAACCTTTTAGACACTTATTCACAATCTCAATGTTTCCATAGAATCGAGGATGGCAAGATGAGTTATGAGCCAATTGAGAACACAAAAAAGAAAACATGTCATTAAAAAATTACCTATGAAAATTGGATCTTTATCAGTTACAATAATCTTTGGGTTTCCATATAACTTATGAACTATTTTAATGAATCTTATATCTATTATACTTGCTCTAAAAGGATGTGAAAGAGAGAAAACGTGAGCATATGTTATGAATTGATTCACCACCACAATAATTTCATTATTCCCTACAAACATTGGTATAACTATAATAAAATGCATTGAGACCTCTTCTCAATGCTAACTTGGTATGGGTAATGGTTCTAAAAGACCCACAATATTGATTGTCTCTCCTTTTTTCTATTGGAAAACTAAACATTTTACCATAAAATTTTGAACATTGGTTTTATACCTTCCCAGAAAAGGCATTTCTTGGTCATGAGGTAAGTTTTCAAAAATTCCAAGTGTCCTATTATAAAAGAGGTGTGTATTTATAAAATAACCTTCTATTTGAGTTGGAAATTCCACACAAATTTATTTGATTCACTAGGGTCCCATTGTAGTTTATTAATGAGCTTCAATTTCTTTTGGTCCTGCTCCCATTCTATATTTTCTTCTTCCACCCAATAATATTTTTAAATGGAAATAAGACAAAGTAAGGCATTAGTGTTTTATTATTTCCTTGAAAGTGTATCTTCCACCACATTGTGTTTCTCTTTTTTGTAGATTATTTTGAAAGTTATAACCTATAATATTTGTAACCCATTTTCATTTCTCCTATAAATATAGTCTTTGTTCGAATAAATATTTTAGACTATCATGATCTATTTTTACCTTGAAGTGTATTCCAATTAGGTAAAGGTGTCATTTATTAATATCATATAGTATGGAAAATGTTTATTTATAATAAATGGATTTGATTAAGTTCATTCATTTAGGTTGACAAATTACAAAGGTAGGTAGTCTTTGTTCTAGAATCCAAACTATATCAATTCCCTATCTCAAGGCATTATAGCCCATACTTAACGTTTTTGTGAAGTCAAGTGTGGCCAAGATATGAGTTCTAAACATAGTGTTGTGGCCACAACAACCCCACTTTATTTTTTCTTTTACAAGAGAAAGGAAAGGGTCCCCCTACTAAAATTTGAACACTAATGCCTAATCCTATACTACTATGAACCTAATGTTTATTCTTCATCCACTTTGAGGGAGTTGGAGGTTTGATATTTATTGATGATTTTATTTATGATGGTTTCATAATCCTTGTGATCTTGTGCTTTCAAATGTCTTCATAATGCTTCTTTTATTATGATTCTTCGTTGACATTTGTATGATGAAATTGGCAATTTATCTTTGAACCTTGTGTATATTTTCAAGTATTTGATGATATTATATGGCTATAGCGATTGATGTTCTATTTTATTCCTTGAATGAGTTTTCTCTTGGATATTTTTGAATGGATGACTTAAATGAAGAACATGTTTGCATTTTTTATCCTCTTGATTTCATTTTGTGCCTAATACCGTCATATTTATCGTCTCATATATTGGTCATGTTCTTCAATTTCAAACTATTAGATTGAATCACGAGGTCATTAATCCTTTCTATGAGTTTGATATTAGGTGCATGTAGCTATCACGACATTTATTTACGACAATCCATATCATGCATGATTTTTTTTTAGAAGCCTCTCCTCTTCATTTCTTCATTTTGAAAACAAAATCAACCTTATTCATAAGTTTGTTGAAGTCAAAGACAAAGAACATAATGTTTATAACGTACTGGAAAGTATCTCCTTCCTTGTTTAACAAAGTTTATTCTTGTTGTGGTTGCAGGAACAAGGTGCCATGTCAAGTTCTTATTATGTTCTTATGATCCGTCAAGTCTTCAAGAAGATCATGCATAAGAAGAATATCATGTACAATTGGTCACAGATCACAAAGAGAAATCAAGAACATGGCTTCTGACTAATGAAGAAATATGGAAAACTCAAGGATACTTTGGCAAACCCCACATTTCTCTACTTGATCAATTCAGTCTTGTCATGCATATGGAAATCCCTTTATGTTGTTCCTCTTTGTCAAGATTTTCTCTAATTCATATATTGATCCTTATCAACTCCTGCATTCAGAATTGATCCTAGCATTTCTGAAACCAAACCAGATATGTTCTTATTCCCACATACATTATATCTTATTTCCACTTCTATTCCAAGGCCTAAATTTTATTATATTATATTATGTGTCCAGAACCATGATTACACATATAGGAGCTTCATCCTAATCAGGAACCTTCTTAGCCTTACCATCTCTCACCCCACCAAGAAATTTGAATCATGAAGATAGGGGGAGCATGAGTGTTTCCATCAATGACAAAGGGGCAGATTCTTGGAAGATTGGTTGTTGTCATTGATGTCAACCCTAGCCATTGGATTTTGGACCCCATAGTTGATCGAAGTAGATAGACATGAATGAAATTAAACATGAATATACAACACCCATGTATGGATAGTATAATTCATGCCACTTCCGGTGGTATGTGGCACATCACGGGGATCCTCGTGATTGAGGAGAAATGGATTTTTGAAGATGACTATGTGAATTGAAGTAGAAACTACATGGCATCCCTAATGTTAAAAGGAAGTGACATAAAGGGTACAAATACATCTCATTATACATTCATTTTTTAGCACACACAATTTTATTAATGAACAAGGACACATAAGTCTAATTTATGAGAAAATATGAAGTACAGAAGGCCAGATTTCAAGGGAGGATGAAGTCTTTTGGTGATGTGTTCTAAGGTATGTTATTTACAGGTCATCTTACAAGTTTTTCTATAACTTTGTTTCTAAAAATATTCATATGGTGAAATTCATGGGATATTGATAAGACATATATAGGTACTTGTGGTAAAAATTCCAGCTATTTATTTTCTATAAGTTTGGATATACACTATGTGGAAGATATGGTTTTTGACTAGTCCTAAAGCTAGTCATAAACATGTGTTTCAGGTAAAACAATTATAACGTCTTCATAGAGAATCCAAATGACGTGAGACCAATTGCATTGGAAATGGTACGGGCTTTAATTTCCTCTGTACGAATTTCAAAATCTGATGTTAAATATTGAGTGCGAGGCATTCTCTACAATTTCGCTCTCCTGAATAAACCATAATTGAATAAGGTCTACCATTTTCTCTATAACTCCTTTTCTGGGAGGATTCAAGGAGTGAAACTTGGAGGAGTTTCAGAGAATAAATTGAGTAATATTATCTATAGGATCAGAGTATTCCAAGAAGTGAAGAATTGCATGAGTTGAAGAAGTCTCAGAAAATATTATCAGGTTCTATGTGATGGTTGGTTGATGGTGATAATTTAATGTAAAGTTTTAATAACTCTCATATATTATTGGGTGGAAGGAAGAGGAAAGAATGGAGAAGTCAAACCTCTATTGATATTGGAGGATTGTATCTTCCTTTTGGAGGTTTATGCCTCCCTTTATATTTGGAAGTGGTAGCTACCTTTGGAAGTCATTACTTCCTTTGAACAATAATACATGATTACTTATTATATATTGTGCATGGTGTATTGGTGTATCTCTTATATTGTTATTCATTATTCATTGGATAGTCTTCATTGCTAATTGGATATAAATTGAATACATGATCTAATTTAAGTACAAGTTCAAAAATACTAATTGCATTAAATATTGATTCACCCCCTTCTCAGTATTTCCAACAATTGGTATCAGAGTAGATTTCCTTCAGAACATTTTAACCACTAGAAGGAAAATCCTGAGCAGAGATGGATGACCATGAGAACATTCCAAATGGGATTCAATGATTTGATGGAATAAATTATGCATACTAGAGTGATAGAGTGAAAAATTACCTAACATCTTTGGGAGTAGACATTTGGTACTCAGTTGTAAATGGATATGTAATCCCAAAGAATGCTCCAACCGATCCAAATGAGAAGAATCTTATGAGTTGTAAATAAAAATCCATACATGTTCTTCTAGGAGAATTCACACCAACCATTGCTACCAAAGTGATGGTTTGTAGCACTGCTAAATAGGTGTGGTACAAACTCAAGAGTATCTATGAAGGTGATCCAAAATTTAAGCAGGTAAAGCTTCAATGACATAGAGAAGAATTTGAAAATTTGAAGATGGATGAAAATGGATATATTGCAACCTATTTTCTTAGAGTTGATGAAGTTGTTAATGCTATCAGAGGATTAGGTGAAGAGCTCAATGAATCCTTGTTTGTACAAAAAGTGTTGGGATCACTTCTCTTGAAGTATGATGCTAAGGTATCTGTAACATCCCCCAGTTAGAGACCCCGATCGAGTAATGATACCGAAGAAAAATTTTCTTTCCCTTTACTATTCTGATACCATTTATGTGACATTCGTGGCCTTAAACAACAAGCCAGTTCATTCCACTGAGTAACTTTGCGGAAATAATCACATATAAAACTTAACCAGAAGATAGAGATAACATCTGGTATTCACACATATAAATATATATCTATCCAATGCAATTAAATAGATGAAAATGCCCTACTCATACACATGTTCATGTGGAAGCAACATTAACACCTACATGCAACATATATATATAGGCATTACTCATTAATTATAATGCAAATACAAATACACAACATACAAAGAACATAGAATTGGTACTTGTCTTTTAATTGAGGTCCACCAACTACGTGCAGACCTTCCAAAAACCTCCCAGCCTTAGACCATGCTTCTCATCACGCTCAACAGTGGGTCACCCCCGAGCTAGGACTAAACTCCATTAGGCAAGGGAATTCTAGTCTTAGAAAGGACAACAAGGAAGCTTCACAAAACAACAGGAAGGATATTTTATCCCAGGAGCCACTTACACCCACAAACCATAGAACCTCAATCCCCAAATTCCTGTTACACCCCAGGAGGGTAAAAATTCACTATTACAAGTCCATCGTCCACTACACCTCCCTTACATTGAGCTTCAACAATAGGCTGGAGTGGAAGTCTGATGCAGGAGCATCGCCCATGTCAAGCGAGCCAGCGCGGAAACAGAGGACAGCTGGACAAGCTAGCAAAATTTATTTTTTGAATTTCACCTTGATATTGTTGAACAAACATTAATACGTGGATTTAATGAAGTGCACTTTGTATATTGTATTTGGACCTTGAGCCTTTAATCTCTCGTCCTTAGGTAGATGAGGCATTTAATAGACTTAATGTAGTAGATAGAATATTTAATTCTAGAATTGATATCTTTAGAGCGCAAGAGGGAAACGGGATATAGACACCCTCCTTTGTACATTGTAACATTAGCCTGAGCATTATTGAGAGCATTCAGGAAGAGAAGAGAGCATGCAGAGAAGTGTATGAAGAATGCCCATGTACAGATATTGAATTAATAGACAAAGCTTTGATTCAATTCCATGGTTTGTGTTATTCTCTATGTATGTATGATGTTATGCTCATGAATGTTTGCTTTCTGTCATACATTTTCTTTTATATGTTGTGTATGTGATTTCATGGTCGAATAGAAGTCTAAGAGGGGATGTGAATGAGTTTCAATTGTTTCTCTAATTGAGCCAAGAGATTCCTGCAAGGAGTGCAGTTGAACTGTCCAAAAGGAGTGCATTGACAGAAGGGTTCAATTAGAGTTAGCTTTTGTTCTCATTCATCTCAGAAGTGCAGGTTTGGTACCGGAGCCATGCAAGGTGTGCGTAGGCTAGACGAAGAATCAAAGTTGTGATTCTGAGAAAAGGGATTGAAATATTTCTGCTGCAGGAGTGTGCAGGATCAAATAGCTTTAACACTTAGTCGAGGTTGAATATTTTCCGCAAGGAGTGCGTGCAAGAGTTTCGTGAAGGGATTTGAAAGTTGTGAGAAAAGCACAGGAAAGATAGGCCTTCGAGTTTGTTGAAGGACCAAGTAAGAAGTTGCGCGTGAGCAGGTTGAACGGAAGCATCACAGGTTGGCGAACAAGTCTCGTGGAGAGACGCTTCTTGTTGTATATTGTGTAAAGAAGAGTGGACAGTCGGTATTCTCCTAGGAGAATCCGCGAGCTACCATGGATCGTTAGACCTCCCAGGAGTGCGAGAAAGTTACAGTGCAAGGGTGAAGAAGATTCAAAGATTAGGATAGATTGGGCCATTGATCCAAGACAGCTAGGGCCGTTGGATCCATCGCGAGATCGGTTATCGGGCCATCGCGAGAAAGGAGTGGAAGATTTGGCTACGGGAATCGCGATAGTGCGAGAGGCGAAGTCCCGACGGATTGCGTAAATAGTGTGGGCCACAGCAGGGTGACGTAGCAGGTGACGCGAGATATCGACATTTTTGCATCTCGAGCATCAGGAGCTGACATAGGAGATAATTGACCTCATGAGTAGCGAAGTCGCGAGGGAGCGAGATCGCGAGTTTCAGCATTTCGGTGCATCGGGTATCGGAGATTGGAAACCCAAGTGTTTGGGGTCGCAAGTTGCGAAGTCGTGATAGAGCCGAAGACCCAATAGGAGAAGAACGAAGTCAGCATTGACTGGTGTATTGGGCCTTGAGGATTCGAGAGCCTAGAGATCGATAGTGAATTCGCGAAGCTGCGAGTTCCGATTTCCCGACAAGTGAACAAAGGGAAGTCGCGCGAAGGAATCTATGGGTAGATATTTCCCGATGGGGAAATAGAAGAGCGTTGATGTTCTTCGGCCCAAAGAGGAAAGAAGGTCCTGGAGTAGCGAGCGTTCCAGTGAGGGTGCAGTTGTGCCAGAGTGGTATCAGAGCAGGGATATCTTTTTCTTTCTGTAGCAGAAGAGAAGGATTAAATTCGCCATGCCACCAAGAAGGGAATGACAATCACCTGATCCAGAGGACAAGGAGGTGCGAAGAAGAGGCAGGCCGGTAACAAATCTAGAAATGGAGAGACAGATGAGAGATCTCCGAGCAAGACTCGAAGACATGGAGACAGCTCAGAGACGCAGAGTTGGTGCAGGGGATCTTAGTGATTCCGAAGTTGAAGAGGAATCTAGACATGAAGAAGAGGTCACAACAGAAGATGCATCAACCGAGAGGTTGATCAAATCCATCGCAAGGATGGGTACAAAGGCAAAGATGGACATTCTAGTCTACGAGGGAAATCTAGATGCAGAAGAGCTGCTAGATTGGATTAGAGCCCTTGACACCTACTTTGATTATGAGGATATAGAAGAGGATAAGAAAGCCAGGCATGCTGTCACGCGCTTAAAGGGACATGCAACATTGTGGTGGGGTGAGCTACAAGCTGACAGACACTGCAAAGGAAAGCAAAAGATTAAGAGTTGGGATCAGATGATTGCAAAGATGAAAGCGAAGTTCATCCCGAGAGACTATCAAATTACTCTATTCATGAGGATGCAGAACCTGAGATAGAAACTGATGACAGTGAAAGAATACACTAAGGAATTCTATCGACTGAAAATCAGAGCAGGTCATCGGGAGAGCGATGATGAGAAGGTTGCTAGATATCTTAATGGTCTGAGATATGACATTCAAGATGAATTAAGCATGCTAACCATTCGAACGGTGGAAGATGCTTATCAATTGGCTCTGAAAGCCAAGGAGAAGTTGAGCCATAAGAAAGGTCAGCGAGGGCGAGGTAGAAGTCAGCCCAGAGGAAAAGCAGTTGCCCAGGACAAATACCAGAAGCCCAAGGAGGAATGGAAGAAACCTCAGAAAAAGTTGAAAGAGGTGGAACCTCACAGCGAGGACAACCATATGTTGAACAGAGAGGGAAGCATAATGAGAAGAGTGGAGGATATGTTGATGGAAATACTTTTCCTCGTACCAGAGGCAGAGGAAGAGGCCGAGGTGGAGTAATCACATGTTTTACATGTGGTAAGAATGGGCACAAGTCGTATGAGTGTTCAGAGAAAAAGAAGGACATTGGAGAAGCTCACATCACGGAAGCGCAGAGGCGTGATGTTGAGGCCGAAGATGCAGAAGGCAGAAGATCGCTTATGATGCGTAAATTCCTTTTGACACCTGAGAAGGAGGTGGAAAGCTCAGTTCAGAGGACCAGACTATTTAGAACAACTTGCAAGACCAAGGATAGGGTGTGCAAGGTCATCGTTGACAGTGGTAGCACGGATAATCTCGTATCCACAGAGATGGTAGAGAAACTGGAGCTGGAGACGACTGATCATCCCATTCCATATAGAGTTTTGTGGCTACAGAAAGGACACCAGGTAACTTTTACCAAACAATGCTTGGTTGAATTCAAAATTGGAGGGTATAATGATAAGATTTTGTGCGATGTTATTCCCATGGATGTATGTCATTTATTGCTGGGTAGACCATGGAAATATGACAGAAATGTGATTCATGATGGGAGAATGAACACATATACCCTAGAGAAGAATGGGAGAACCTATATGTTGCTTCCGATAAAGGACAAGGAGGTGAAGCCGGAGGTAAGAAACACAGTACTTCTCATGAGTGGGAAGGAGCTTCTTACAGAGGTGAAGAAGAAGGAAGATCCACAATTCTTTGTGGTCAGGAAACCAAGGATTGTTCTGACTAGCACAAGAGTGGATGATTTACCAGATGAGGTTCAGGAACTGCTGGAAGAGTTCGCTGACATCATAGTGGACGAATTACCTCATTAGTTTCCACCTATGATAAGTGTGAGTCATCACATAGACCTCATACCGAGAGCTAGTTTACCGAACAAAGTCGCGTACAGGTTGACGCTGCAAGAGAATGAGGAGGTCAAGAAGCAGGTCCAGGATTTGATGGACAAAGGATTGGTCAGGGAGAGCTTGAGTCCATGTGTTGTTCCAACGGTACTCAGTCCCAAGAAAGATGGAGGCTAGAGAATGTGCACCGATTTAAGAGCGATCAACAAGATAACCATCAGGTATAGGTTTCCACTGCCGAGAATGGATGATCTGATGGATTGCCTGAGTGGGGAAAATTATTTTTCAAAGATCGATTTGAAGAGCGGATATCATCAGATTCGCATGAGAGAAGGCGATGAGTGGAAAACAACATTCAAGACAAACGAGGGTTTGTACGAATGGCTAGTCATGCCGTTTGGTTTGACGAATGCACCGAGTACTTTTATGAGGCTGATGAATGAAGTCCTGAGGGAATTCATCGAAAAATTTGTCATTGTTTATTTGGATGACATATTGATTTACAGTAAGTCAGTGGCTAAGAATTTGAAGCATTTGGCCATTGTGATGAAGAAGCTACAACAAGAGAAGTTGTTGATCAATGTGAAGAAATCTTCATTTATGAAGACAGAACTTATTTACTTGGGATTTGTTATTTCGGCTAATGAGTTGAAGATGGATCCAAGTAAAGTGGAGGTAATTAAGAATTGGCCATCACCGAGAAATGTATTCGAGGTGAGGAGTTTCCATGGTTTGGCTAGTTTCTACAGAAAATTCATTAGAAATTTCAGTGGAATTAGCGCAGCGATGATGGATACAGTGAAGAAGCGGCATAAATATTTTCACTGGACAATAGAGGCTAAAAAGAGATTCAATCTGTTGAAGCAGAAGATCACGGAACAACCAGTGTTGGTGTTGTCAGATTTCCAGAAAACATTTCAGGTGAAATGTGATGCTAGTGGGTATGCCATAGGAGCGGTCTTAAGTTAGGATGACAAGCTGGTTGCATATTTCAGCGAGAAGTTGGATGAAGCGAAACTGAAATACTCCACGTATGATACATAATTTTATGCTATCATACAAGCGCTGAAGAAGTGGAGGCATTACTTGATCCCAAAAGAATTTGTTTTGTACAATGATAATCATGCATTGCAGTTTGTGACTCAACAAGAGAAGTTGAATCAGAAACATGCAAAATGGTAGAGTATATGCAGAATTTCACGTTTGTGATCAAACATATTTCAGGTACTGCTAACAAAGTGGTTGATGCTTTGAGCAGGAAATGTTTGCTGATGCAGGAGTTCCGAGTCAAAACTTTGGGTTTTGAAAATCTCAGGGACATGTACGCAGGAGATGCAGATTTTGGAGAAGCGTATGAAGCAACTGAGAATCTAGTTCTCAAAGACAGGAGTCCTTGGATATATTATATGATCTAGGAGGGATTTCTATTTAGAGGCAATCAACTGTGTATTCCAAAATGCTCCATGAGGGAGAACTTGTTAAAGGAGAAACATAGTGGTGGATTGGCAGGACATTTTGGCCATGACAAGACATTCACAAAGCTGAATGAGTCATATTTTTGGTCGGGGATGCGTGCAAATGTCAAGAGGTTTGTTGGCAGATGTCGGATTTGTCAGCATTCAAAAGGGAGAAAGCAGAATGCAGGTTTTTATCAGCCATTTCCCATACCAGAGAGGCCATGGGAGGTGATTAGCATGGATTTTGTATTGGGATTGCCAAGGATGCAAAGAGGTGTTGATTCGATCTTTGTGGTCGTGGACAGGTTTTCTAAGATGGAACACTTCATACCATACCAGAAGACCATCGATGCGACTCACATCACAAATTTGTTTTTCAAAGAGATCGTTAGACTTCATGGATTTCCGAAAAGCATAGTTTCGGATAGGGACACAAAATTCATAAGGCATTTTTGGAGAACCCTATGGAAGAAACTAGGAACTAACTTGGCGTTTAGTTTTTCTTATCATCCTCAGATGGATGGACAAATAGAGGTGGTGAACTGGAGTCTGGGAGATTTGTTGAGAAGCTTGGTGACAGAGCACCATAGCAGCTGGGACAATATATTGCCACATGCAGAGTTTGCATACAATGATTCACTGAATCAGAGTATGGGAAAAAGTCCATTTCAGATTGTGTATGGCACACAACCGAGAGGAGTATCTGAATTGCGAGATTCAGAATAGACTGCTACTAGCAGCGCTAGTGCAGAAGGATTCGCTTAGGTGATGACAGAACTTCACAGTCAGGTGAAGGAGCGGTTGCTGAAATCAAATCAAGAGTATAAGCGCAGAGTAGATCAGCATCGGAGACAAATTCAGTTTGAAGTTGGAGATCTAGTTCTGGTGCACTTTAGGAAAGAAAGGTTGCCAAGGGGAAGATACAATAAGCTAAAGATGAAGAAAATCGGGCCATGCAAGGTCTTGAGAAAATTTGGAGAAAATTCTTATGAAATTGAGTTGTCGAATGGCATCAGAATATCTCCGATATTCAATATTGCAGATTTATACCCATATCGAGATGGAGCAGCAGAGACTGGAGTCGAGGAACCAGTAATCCAGTGGGTGAAACAATTACTAGTAGCAAAGAAGCCGCAGATGGAATGCATACTGGACAAGAGAGTGGGTAAGAAGACCAGAAGAAAGGAATACTTCGAGTATCTGGTCAAGTGGAAGAATCACCCAGTGGAAGATGCCAGCTGGGAGAGCGAAGCAGTAATACAGAAGCATGGACAGACCGTGCGGGAGCTCATGGACAGGAGCCCATGAAAATTTTCAAGCGAGGGAGTATGATGCAGGAGCATCGCCCACGTCAAGCGAGCCATCACGGAAACAGAGGATAGTTGGACAAGCCAAAAAAAATTATTTTTTGAATTTCACCTTGATATTGTTGCGCAAACATTAATGCGTGGATTTAATGAAGCGCAATTTGTATATTGTATTTGGACCTTGAGCCTTTAATCTCTCGTCCTTAGGTAGATGAGGCATTTAATAGACTTAATGTAGTAGATAGAATATTTAATTCTAGAATTGATAGCTTTAGAGCGCAAGAGGGAAACGGGATATAGACACCCTCCTTTGTACATTGTAACATTAGCCTGAGCATTATTGAGAGCATTCAGGAAGAGAAGAGAGCATGCATAGAAGTGTATGAAGAACGCCCATGTACAGATATTGAATTAATAGACAAAGCTTTGATTCAATTCCATGGTTTGTGTTATTCTCTGTGTATGTATGATGTTATGCTCATGAATGTTTTCTTTCTGTCATACATTTTCTTTTATATGTTGTGTATGTGATTTCATGGTCGAATAGAAGTCTGACAGGGGATGTGAATGAGTTTCAATTGTTTCTCTAATTGAGACAAGATATTCATGCAAGGAGTGCAGTTGAACTGTCCACAAGGAGTGCATTGACAGAAGGGTTCAATTAGAGTTAGCTTTTGTTCTCATTCATCTCAGAAGTGCAGGTTTGGTACCAGATCCATGCAAGGTGTGCGCAGGCTAGACGAAGACTCAGAGTTGTGATTCTGAGCAAAGGGATTGAAAGATTTCTATTACAGGAGTGTGCAGGATCAAAGAGCTTTAACATTTAGTCAAGGTTGAAGATTTTCCGCAAGGAGTGCGTGCAAGAGTTTCATGAAGGGATTCAAAAGTTGTGAGAAAAGTGCAGGAAAGATAGGCCTTCGAGTTCGTTGAAGGACCAAGTAAGAAGTTGCATGTGAGCAGGTTAAACGGAAGCATCACAGGTTGGTGAACAAGTCTCGTGGAGAGACGCTTCTTATTGTAGATTGTGTAAAGAAGAGTGGACAGTCGGTATTCTCCTAGGAGAATCCACGAGCTACCATGGATCGTTACACCTCCCAGGAGTGCGAGAAAGTTACAGCGCAAGGGTGAAGAAGATTCGAAGCTCAGGATAGATCGGGCCGTTGATCCAAGACAGCTAGGGCCGTTGGATCCATTGCGAGATCATCCATCGGGCCATCGCGAGAAAGGAGTCGAAGATTTGGCTACGGGAATCGCGATAGTGCGAGAGGCGAAGTCTCGATGGATTGCGTAAATAGTGTGGGCCACAGCAGGGTGATGTAGCAGGTGACACGAGATATCGGTGTTTCGGCATCTCGGGCATCAGGAGCTGACATAGAAGCTAATTGACCTCGCGAGTAGTGAAGTCGCGAGGGAGCGAGATCGCGAGTTTCGACATTTCGGCGCATCGGGTATCGGATATTGGAAACCCAAGTGTTTGGGGTCGCGAGTTGCGAAGCCGAAATAGAGCCAAAGACCCGATAGGAGAAGAACGAAGTCAGCGTTGACTGGCGTATCGGGCCTCGGGGATTCGAGAGCCTAGAGATCGATAGTGAATTTGCGAAGCTGCGAGTTCCAATTTCCCGACAAGTGAACAAAGGGAAGTCACGCGAAGGAATATGTGGGTAGATATTTCCCGATAGGGAAATAGAAGAGCGTTTACGTTCTTCGGCCCAAAGAGGAAAGAAGGTCCTGGAGTAGCGAGCATGCCAGTGAGGGTGCAGTTGCACCAAAGTCTCAGAGTATTGTAGTTGCTAGGGAACCCCCTCCAGGAGAACTCACTTCCTAGAAAACTCTCTCACCTGGGAGAGTTGCTCACAGGTCTAACAACCTGATTTTTCAACTCATCCCTTAAGCAATACAACAACAACATTCAGTTAACAAACGAGTGACCATAGCAACAGAAAATGGTATGGACAATAAAAGTGGAAACAACCAAATTCTAAGACAAAACATGGCTCAAGTGAATACAAATGCATTGGGCTTCATAGGGAAAACACACAGGATGACGTCCAGTAACCCAAGTTACAATCGTGTGTGCATCAGTGGGGAGTGTGGCTCTCTTCCAGGGTGTCTAACCTCCTGAGAGTATAGACGTAATGGTGAAGGATCCATGACAGTCATGAAAATCGTGAGACTCATGAGAATCCCAAGAAAACCCTTGAACAAGCTTATTTTCCCACCTAAAACTGCATGCGCTCAGGTTGACACATGTCTCCCTGAAGCCACATGAGTTCTACTTAACACTCGTCCCTCCTTTTGCCCAAGAACTTAGGACAACATGGTTATATAAAACCTTAGATTCTAGGAAATAATAATATAATATTACTCCTTTATAGGTAATCCCTCTAGCTTAGACCCTATTCCTAGGCACTTGGCCCCTTCCCCACTTAGTGGATCTTAGTCCCCCATAATGATTTCTTCATGGAGGGTCTACATGTAGCAGTGTAATTTTATTAATGATATGTGTGTATTTACATATACAAAATTAGGCTAGCCTAATAAACACATAAGTCTCTCAGCTTATAACCACTCGACTCACCAGCCTATAAGCATAATTACAATTCAGCAGGGGCTCGGCCTTTGGGTGTTACAATCCCCTCCCCTTATTTTTTCACTATCCTTAGTGCATCTTTTTACACAACAACAACAAGATTCGAAAAATATTCAAAAATATGTGGGTACTCTTCCTGCATTGCATCTTCATGGTCTTGTGCTACCAGGTCCACTGAACCTTTACAAGATTTACAACTCGATTCCATAGTTTCTTTCTCTTCCAATGCAGTATGCACACAGGCTGCACTTGCAAACCGCCTTCTTGTTCCACCTAGATCACATTCCAATCAATCACATGATTAGCATCAGGTATATACTTCTTGAGCAATGATACATGAAATCCATTATGAACAGTCATGGATGCAAGCAATACAAGCATATAAGCTATTGATCCAATCATTTCTAGGATTTCAAACGGTCCACAAAATATAGCTGCCAACTTGGAACAACTTCCCAGCTTCAGGGAATTTCTGTTGGCTTTCACCTTCAAGAAAACATGGTCACCCGCTTTAAACTCTCTATGGTTTTTTCCTTTGTCTGCATAAATTTTATTTCTGTCTTGGGAAACCTTCAAATTATGTTTAATCTTCAACATTTTCTCTTCCATTTTATTGAGCAACTCCGACCCAACCACTTCCCTATTAGCTGGATTGTCCCAACTTATTGGGGTATTGCACTTTCTTCCATAAAGTGCTTCAAACAGGCTCATCTTCAGTGATGCTTGATACCCATTGTTGTAGGAAAATTATACCAAGTGTAGATAATCTTCCCATTTAGATGGTTTTTCCATAACATACATCCTTAACATGTCCTATATCACTTGTTTCACTCTTTCTATTTGTCCATTAGACTCAGGGTGATAGGTTGTGTTGAAGTTTAGGTTCGTTCCAAAATCCTCGAATAGTCCTCTCCAGAACTTTGAGGTAAAATTTGGATCTCTGTCAGACACAATTGTCTTGGGAATATTGTGTAGTCATGCTACCTCCATCATATAGATATCAACAACGTTAGTTTCCTTGTGAGTGGTCTTCAATGGAATAAAATGGGAAGCTTTAGTAATCTTGTCCACTACTACCATGATTGCATCATGTTGCTTGCTTGTTCTAGGAAATCCTGTGATGAAATTCATTGTCACCACTTCCCACTTCCATTTAGAGATGGTTAATGGTTGTAGAAAACCAGCTGGGTGTCTATGCTCAGCCTTTACCTTTTGACATTCCAAGCATTTAGCTATTTATTCAACAATCTCCCTCTTCATGTCTGACCAATCATATTGGCTCTTGACTGCTAAAATTGTTTTTTGATATCATGGATGTCTTGCATAAGGTACATTTTTCATTTCTTTTAAAATCACATTCTTCAATTCAGAAGAGTTCGGTACATAATCTATGTTTCTATGCAAGACATACACCAATACACCATGCACAATATATAGGAAGTAATCATGTATTATTATTCAAAGGAAGTAATGACTTCCAAAGGTAGCTACAACTTCCAAACATAAAGGGAGTGATAAACCTCCAAAAGGAAGATACAATCCTCCAATATCAAGAGAGGGTTGACCTCTGCATCCTTTCCCCTTCCTTCCACCCAATAACATATGAGACATAATAAAACTTTACATCAAATTATCACCATCAACCAACCATCACATAGAACCTGATAATTCTTCTTGAGACTTATTCAACTTCTGCAATTATTCACTTCTTGGAATACTTTGTTCCTATAGATAATATTACTCAATGTATCTCTCAAAATCCTCCAAGTTTCACTCCTTGAATCCTCCCAGAAAAGGAGTTATAGAGAAAATGGTAGACCTTATTCAATTATGGTTTATTCAGAAGAGTGAACTTGTACATAATTCCCCGCGCTCAATATTTAACATCAGATTTTGAAATTTGTACACAGGAAACTAAAGCTCGTACTCTTTCCAATGCAATTGGTCTCACTTCATTTGGATTCTCTATGAATACGTTATGACTTTTTTACCCAGAACACATGTTTATGACTAGCTTCAAGACTAGTCAAAAACCCTATCTTCCACAGAGTGTATCTCCAAAATTATAGCGAATAAAGAGTTGAAATTGTTACCACAAGTACCTAGATATGTCTTCTCAATATCCGCTGAATTTCACCATATAAATCTTTCTAGAAACAAATTTATAGAGAAAATGGTAAGATGACCTGTAAATAACATACCTTAGAATACATCACCAAAATACTTCATCCTCCCTTGAAATTCGGTCTTCTTTACTTCAGATTTCCTTAGAAATTCGACTTATATCTCCTTGTTCATTAATAAACTTGTGTGTGTTGAAAAATGAATGTATAATGAGATGTATTTATACCATTTATGTCACTTCCTTTTAACATTAGGGCAGGCATGTAGTTTTTCCTTCAATTCACATTGTCATCTTCAAAAATTCATTTCTCCTCAATCGTGAGGATCCACATGATGTTCCACATACCATTGGAATCAACATGACTTATACTATCCATCCATGGGTGTTGTATCTGCATGTGGAATTTCCTTCATGTATATCTACTTTAATCAACTGTGGGGTCCAAAATCCAATGGTTAGGGTTGACATCAATGACAACAACCAATCTTCCAACAAATTGAGCCTAGCATTTCTGAACCCAAAACAAATATGTTCTTATTCCCACATACATTGTATTTTATTTTCACTTCCATTCCAAGGCCTACATTTTATTATATTATATTATGTTTCCATAACCTTGATTACTCATATAGGAGCTTCATCATAATCATGAACCTTCTTGGCCTTACCCTCGCAGTGTTGGAGAAATTTCTATTTTTGGCACACTAGTTTAGTGGGAGTAACACTAGTTCAGTGGGAGTTAAGTGACTAGTTCTATTTCAAACTTTATAATCTTAGACCATCACTATTATGCATGCATTCCTATTATAGGATGTTATTTCCTATATGAGTGAACATCATTCACTCATTGATAAGATAATAATATGCATTGATTCTCATTATTCATTGTGTATCTCTCTTCCTTTTCTTGATAAGATTTGTTTGTGTATGCTTTAGCTAGATCTCCTGTGCAGGTTTCCATGAAACAATGACATGGTATCAGATCTATGCTTCTTGGAGCAAGCCAGACAAGCCAAAGAATAAGGAAAATTGGAGTTTCGATAAGTTAAATCCATGGTCGTAACTTTCATAAGTTATTCCTACCAAAATATTACGTTTTGAGGAAATGGCCTAGGTAGAAAGTAAATCGGGCCATTTTGGAAGTGGGTTTTGAACCGTTTGGCGCGATTATTCACCATTTTCTCAGAAAGTAAGCCACAAGATAGCCTCCTGAAACTGATACGAATCTGTGGCCGTACCTTTCCATAGTGATTTCTCCCAAAGTATTAATGTTTTGAGGAAATGACCCACATGGAAAGTAAATTGACCCATTCTACAAGTGGTTTTTCAACCGTTTGGCAAGATTCCTCACTGTTTGATTAGAAAGTAAGTCGGACGATCATGTCCTAAAAGTGATACAAATTTTCACTTAAATTGCCCTTTCTGTTTGATTTCTTAAATTTTCACTTGCAGATTGAGAGTAAATTTTTAGGGGTTCTTAGAAACAGTGGGAGAGATTGATAGGAAAACTATTATATACTCAAACTTGGTGGTAATCCTCACACCATACAATTATTTTGATTGGAATCCTAAGGCAGAATTCCAACTCAGAAGGAAATGACTGTATAATTTGACGATGGTGACAGAAACATAACCTACATCAGTGATTGAGAAGATGAGATGGGTGAACCGTAAGGATGAGGCCAAAAGACTACTTCTTGAGTTAATATCCATTGATTTATGGTTTCATTTTGCTACATGCAAGACTCCAAACGAGATCTGGACCACCCTCGAAGGACTCTTTGGAAAGTAGGATGAGATGCGAGGTCATATGCCTAAGGTAGAGTTGAATACCTTAGACCCTAAATTTTTTGATAATATACATGATTTCTTTATTAAATTTAAATATTTTATTTTGAGCTTGAGTGAATGTGGTATTGACAAGTCTACACAAGAGAAACAACTTATTCTAACAATCTTGGCAAAGCTAGGACCAGAATATGTTGTATATGTCTCCAATTTCCATTCTAGTAGATGTCTTTTTCGAACAAATTGGAAAATGCGTACGTTGGCTCAGTTCATTGAGTCTCTTACACAAGAGAAAACAAAACTCATGTAGATGGGCCTCACCAAGGATCCCAAAGTACATGCACTCACCATGCATGATGTAAAAGGATCATCCAAAAAAAATGGGAAGGAGAAACATAATGAGAAGGAGGGATATTCCAAACCCTTTAACGGATTCTTCAGGTTCGAAAGACTCTTCAAACTCCAAGAAGAAGAAGAAGGGAAAGCAATGCACTTACTGCAATAAACCGAATCATGAAGAATCCACATGCATGAAGAAACAGATCGATCTCATGGCACAGGAACTTCAGCAGAACAACCTTGGAAACTTCATTCTAGAGGGAGTCAAGAAGCAGAAGGAAGAATATCCCGCTCCTAACAAAGGTAATCATCATGCTCTAGTTGTAATTAATTCCTCATCTGATTCATGAATTATAGATTCTGGTGCATCCCATCATATGGCAGTGAAAGAGGAAGTTTTCTCTTCTTTGATTCCATGCTCAAGACTCCCTATTCTCATGGGGGGTGATACTCCAGTAGCAGTAGTAGGAGAAGGGAGAGTGGAAATCAACAATGACAATTTTGATAATTTTTTACATGTTCCAAAGCTTTCTATGAATCTTCTCTCAGTTTATCAGATAACTCAGAAAGGTAAAAGGGTTGAATTTACATAAGATTCAGTTTCAGTAATTGACATGCATGACAATTCCATCATTGCAATTGGTGAGGTGGATCACAAGTCAAGGTTGTATAAATTCACTAAGTTTTCTGACAATGACTCCTCTATTCTACTTACACATAAGGAGATTAATTTGCATGCACCTCCAGTGCAACATGCATATACTCTTGTGCTTCCATCAATTTAAGAAATCAGAGATGATTCCATACACTCAGATTCTGTACATGGAAATAAGCAGGTAGTACATCCAAATAAGAATACAACATTGAAGCTTTAGCAGATTCCCATGAAGGCACAATTCACACTTCAAGAAGTAGACAACCTTGCAGGGAATCCAATAGATTCAAGGATGACTCAATCTCAGCATGAGGAGCCTTCTCATGTACTTTCAACTTCAGAACCTATGATGCCCATGCATTGCTATATGGTTCAATCTACTGATCCAAAGAACTGCAATAGGGTTGTGGGAAATCGATCATGGTAAGAAGCCATGAAAAAGGAGTATGAGTCACTCCTACAGAACCAGACTTGGAATATGGTTCCACTTCCACCAAAAATGAATATTTCCAGGTGCATATGGGTCCACAAGATCAAGAGGTACAAGGCCCGATAGGTTTCCAAAGGAATTCATCAGATCCATAAATATTTCTATATCTTCATAAAGACTTTCAATGAGCCGAAGTTTCATACTTTGTGGGATCGTCTTGCAGTGAGGAACAAAGTTGCCTAGAAGCTGCCATTTTCTTCTTTTGATACATTATCTTTTGAGGGTGGTTTTGTTCCCACATGGTTTTCCCTCTTTCCTCACTTTTATTTAGTGTTCACTAGTTGCATTGTACATGAGTAGCTAAAATGGCCTAGTATCCTGGACTCATTTTTTACTCCATAGTGATGTTCAGGGGGGGTGTTGGACAAATATTTATTTTCGGCACACTATTTTAGTGGGAGTACCACTAGTTTAGTGGGAGTTAACTGACTATTTCTATTTTAGAATTTAACACTACTTCAATGGGAGTTAATTGACTAGTTCTATTTTAGACTTTCTAATCTTAGACCATGATTATTATGCATGCATTCCTATTATAAGATTTCATTTCCTATATGAATGAACATCTCTCACTCATTTATAAGATAATAATATGCATTAATTCTCATTCTTCATTGCATATCTTTGTTCCTTGTCCTGATAAGCTTTGTTTGTGTATGCTTTAGCTAGATCTCATGTGCAAGTTTACATGAAACACTGACACTCAATCTTTTACCTCTCCTAAACTCTCTTAGGATGATGGGGTGTACAAATTTCCTCTTTTATTTCTCAAAACATATTTATTAATCATCCCTCTAAATCCAATTTTGATCTCGTAATCTAGTTTGTCTCTTCAATAGCTTTCTAATGAATCTAACAATGCTCAAAACATAGTTCAAAATTAAAATTCATGGCCATTTTGAATTTTTCAAGCCTTCCTCTATCATCTCCATGTGAAAACCATGTGGCACCCACGTGGAACCAAGTTACTCATGCCATCCGACATGGAATGATGTGTTAGGACACATGTAAATCCTCCAACATGGCACATCCCTAAGCTTATACTTTGTATTATTTAATTATTTTTGGAATTATTTAATTTTTTTCAAAATCATCAAAGCTCACCCATCGAAATTAATGCCATCAGTTTTTCACGTTCACCTCTTCCATGATATTTCTTGATCATCGGGATCCAACCTAGTGAGAGTTATCCATCATAAAGCCTTCATCGGGTTTTACCTTATGTTTCGCATACCATCCTATCTGTCAGGTTTCGACCAACAGTTTCGTACCTCATTGGGATATTCCTTATTGGGGGATAGATTCACCTTTTCTTTTCAAATCCCAAGGCCTATCGGGTTCCGCTCATCGATTTATTCCCATCATATAATCCATTTTCCATTATGAATGGTTTCTTCCAAAAATCGAAGTTCAATATCCTATCATATTCCTCTCATTCCCCTTTATCAAAAAATCACTATCAATTTTCTCTTATTGGGAAGCTAGTTCATATAATTAGTTTGTGTAACATCCCCAACCACCCTAGTCTAGGCCACATCACCCAATCCCAACTCAATGTTTCTCTGAAACTATCCATACTATAGCATCACCCAACATAGTACTGAATAATGCTACTCTGAAAAATCCACTGTCCAGATTCTATACTAAACACTAGTCTACACAATATCACTTGAAGTAACATGCTCAACCTCAAGTTGAGTTGCAACACACTAACTTTCTTGTTTAACACAACTTTAAGAAACATAAATTACTCAAAAACAAATGTGCACTAGCATATTGAACACACAACACTACTGTGTGTGTAACCATTCTGGCATCATACAAATTTGTCCTACTTGTACACACAGATTGCTTCCCTGTGCGCAGAAGTAAACCCAACCTCTGATGAAAATAGAGTATTCTGTATGCACATGACCTAATCAAACCTCTTCTTGAATATTCATAACCCAAAATCAGAAGTTAAACTTATAGGAAAACTATCAACATCTATCATACTCATGCACAATGAAAAATACTAACTATCAACACCACACATACATGTGATAACAACAATATACAAAATAAAAATAATTACTTATATGCAACAATCATAAAAGAATTAACCCATGTCAAACATAGATAAATAACAACACAATAAATGAGACAAGCACATAAAGGACACTTATCATTTATAAAATTCACCAACTTCGTGCAGAACTTAGACATTCCTCCCAACCATATACTATGTTTTTCATAAGGTTTCAACAACAGGTCACCCCCAAGTGGGGGATTAACTCCACCAGAGAAAAAGGGTTCCTAGTTGTTAGCAATAGAAATCACACTTGGACTATTGTAGGTTAAGCCTAATACCCATCAGAATTTGAATAATTAAATCAATTTTACGGTTGGTAGATTAGCAATAAAGAGCAAGAAAGAGAGAAATAAATTGTCTGCAAAGACATTCCATTTGGCATGGAGTCACAACAATATGCAGATCAAAGGCAATCAAATTGCCTACTAGAAAAAATGGCTATATAATTATGAACAAAATAATGAAGTAGATAACACTAAGAAATATTCATCAAGCAAATATCCTCTTTGCAAAATGAATAAAAGGAATACTTGAACAAAAATCATGAAAGAAGGCAATCACTGCAAATCCTTTGTAGCTCATGAATATCCTACCCATGAACAACCATTGATCCTCAATGTCTTAAATTAATTCAAGAAAGATGCAAATGAAAAATGAAAAACAAAGAAAACACAATCTGATAGTAACAACTCCCATAAATATCTAATGTAAGAAATGTTACATTATGATATGCCCAACAGACTTACAAATCAACATACATAGCTAAACTGCCTCAAGCTCTCTCCTAACTCTCTATGGTCCCTCTTTTTGGATTCCCCTCTCCTTAAAAATAAAACTACATCAATAATATCTCTAGGAGGTTGCAGCCTACTCCATGCATTGGATTCTATTCCTTAGATATATGTTGAAAACAAAAAATCCAACTAAGTCCTTGATTCCTCTAAACTATCTTTTATAATAAATGCAACTGCATCTAGCTCATTGAATGGAAATTTAGTGGATATAAATCTTAGGTACAAGTGTCCCTTGGTGTCTAACTAATATCTGAAAACCCATTTGAACCTCCTCAGACATATGGCAGCCCTCCTACAACTCGGATTTATCATACTATTAGAGTTTGTAGCGCAATTTCAAGATCCGCTGCAAACTTTCCTGTAGGTTATGATTTCAACATTTCTCCCAAACGACGAATTGGGTTAGGCTGATTTTTGGTCAACAAGTCAATAATATAATGATTCATCTCCAAACAAACAATTTATAAGAACGTCGATCAGAATTTAAAATTTATGATGAAAATACTACTCTATTGTGTACTAATTGACTACAAACTGTCCCAAAACTACCAGTTCATAGCGCCTTTGACAACATGCACTGCGAGCTTTCCTGTAGGTGGATTTTTACATTCAAAATTGATTTCAACTGTTAAAACTTAAAGAGAAATATGTGAAACCTTTTAGAACTTGCTACAATCTTATGAAACATGAAGTAACCTTTGCAAAAAGACATATGAGTGTGATAATAGCAACTAAGACAAATTCATTCCTGAGAATTATAAACATGTGTATAAAATACATCATGGAAGAAGTTTATGTTTGATGCAAAAATGATGCCTCATCTTCATTTTCTCCTAGTGCTTCTCTGAAAAATGGTTCTGATTTTATAAGCTACAAGTCATGGGGCTCAACCTTGAAAATTTATCCTGCTTTGTGAACCTTATTACCTTGTTGACTATCCATGATAGTTTATTTAAAACCCTTTCCCTTTTGATAACATTTGTTATCAGATCTATGATGAAAACATGAAGTTTTAGGGTTTTTTATTTGAACCTTTCACGATTTAGGATTTACTGAATGAAGTATTCATGTACAACAATAGTGTGAGAATGAAAGGACTGAAAGTAGGAGATGAAAGGAAAGAAAAAAATCCTAAACTAGATGAGGCTGCAATCATGAAACAATTTGTGGCAATTCTATGTAAAACAAAGGATTCACAACACAATCCTTTAGTTTGCAGCACACAATCAAGTTTGCAGTGCACACTCAAGTTTGTAGTGAACAATTTAAACCAATTTGCATCACTTTATTCAAAATTATAAACCTTGTTATGAAACTGACTAGAAAAAAATGATGAATAGATGGAAATGAAAACAATAAAATGCCAATTTCCATGTTAAACAAAACATAATGGTATGCGATTAGTGCATGATGTACATTATGATTTGCTACAAACTTCAAGAGACTTTGCAGGAGGTTAACTTGACTCATGACTTGACCCCCAAAGGGTTAGATATGACATGAAAAACCCTTGTATATATTTTTGAGACACAACAATTTGATAATGATGACCTTTAAATCAAAATGTGTGACCAACACTTTCCCGTTTTTTCTAATGATGATAACCACTATCATGACACCAAGACTCTTACATGGACTTGGATTAGTTTTCTTGATTCATGAGACAATCAAAACATAATTTATTAGACATGGACATGCCTCAAGCCATAAATTAAAACAAATGACTCATACAAGAAGGATTGATCACATGACTGACAGAGACCAATGATGTCCTTTTGTGACCAACCTAACAAAAAAATTAGAAAATTTAGAAATGCTTTTACTCTTGAACATTTCATGTGCTAACATTGACTCCACATGGGATGACATGCTTCATGTGATTTGCCAAGAACATTGCAGTTCTAGTGCCTTATCCATTGGGCTATGGAGTCTTATTGTTGATCTACTACAAACCAAGAAACTAAAAGAAACAAAAATTCTTGTATGATGAGCTTATTCCCCTACTTCTACCCTGATCTCTGAGATGCCGGATCAAGTGAAATAAAAAATCTAGTGAAGCCATGCAAGCACCTTTTCTACTGATTGAATTCCTTGCATAACCCTACTTAATGGCAATTCAAATTCAAAATTATATCCAATCTGAAAACTCACCCAGTTTGAAGAACCAATCCCACTGATTGATTGTAGGTAACTCATAAAGGTCTCTTTCTCTGATGTTTCCAAAAAAAATGCAAAAGGATCTTGAAGAATATGTGTGAATACCATTTTTGGATCGATAAAAACAAAAGGACATCATGTGTCTATAGTTCCTTCATGTTCACAAGTATAAAGTAACATACACACTTCTTTATTCACTGTATCCTTTTCTTTAAATGATGATTTTTTTTGCTCTAATTTTTCAAATGAAAGATCATTCTCAGAAAAAATGGAAACAATATGATATCATGCATTTCAACCTCAATAAAATTCTCCATATAGAGAACCATAGGATGACTAATAACATGGAAAGGTTGTTGTTGACTTATAATGTTATCATTATGTTCCAAAAAAATTGTGTGATTTTGCAGCTCAACTCTCTCTGGTCTATAAGCAACTTCAATTTTTTCTTTCAAAAGTTTAAATGAATAAAATCATAAGGGAAATGACTTACCTCTAACTAAGTCATAATTTTCCCTATGATCGAGGTCATAACTGTCATAAATGGGTTGAATGATTTCATAAGGCTTCTGAAAAGAATCATTTTATGGATGAAAGGATATTTCTGATGTTTTTTGGAAGCCATCCTCATCATAGTCATTGTAGTCATCATATACAAGTAAACCAAAGGATTCTTGAAGATATTAAATAAAAAAAATTCTCCTTAATAGGCTTCTCTACCAACTCCTTCTCATGGCATCCTTCTTGTTCATGTTCACTATCATCTCTGTGTGCATTTCACTACTCATCATTAACTTGATCTGAAAATTTTCCACAGGCTTTGAGATTATCCTCAACCTCTTGAGCATCAATGAGCATTTTCTGCAAGGTGACAGACCTCCTTTCTAGGAGAATAAGAGACAAATCTGGATGAAGAATTGTTACATAACATAGTCTAGCAGCAATTTCAGGAGGTCAGATATCTAAAGGCATGTTGCAATAAAAACTATAAAATATCCTCTTGAAAATAGCAAGAGCTTCATCCTCCCCTCTTTTCAAATCATAAAACTCATCTAAGCATTGGTCAAGAGATTTTTTCTCTCCCCAATACGTTGAAAATGCACCAAATAACTCATCTCACGAACCAATGGAACCAACCTCTAGCTTTTTAAACCAAAAAACAACATCTCCAAACAAAGATTTGGAAAATAACCTAATAACAACATCCTCATGTATGATTTCCAAATTGCCAATGACATTTTGAAAATCTCCCAAATGATTCTCAACTATAATATGATCTTCTCCAACAAAAATAGGCAAGATATTCTAAAAACTTGGGAGGGTAAGGATGAAGAGTGGATGGAAGTTTTAAGGTTCTAAATATTTTTTCTCTTTTTCTGGACTAAACATTAGTAGGATGAAAGTGAGGTTCATTGGATTGATTGCAAATTCTAGAAGTGGGTGTAGAAGATGGTACTATGATCATTGAAGGTGTTGAATCAATTGTACCATTCACATGGTTGCATGGATGATCATGTTCGGGAAGGATTTGAATACAAACATTGTTCTCATATGTTTTAGATGAAGGACTAGGGTCAACATCAACTATGTAAGAAGAATGCAGATCTTCTTCTTTCAAAGAGGGATATATAGTACTAGGCTTATGGTCATCAGAGTAAACAAATAAAAGGAAGAGTCTCTTGATATATAAAGGAAAGGACAAGAAATAACTGCTAAAAAATAATATGATCTCTTGAAGAAAACTTATATCTTGATACCTGGACTTCTTGTGTCTTCATTCCATTTTCTATTTGAGCTCATTCCTTAGTGGAGTCCTGTAACTTGATTTGAATCACCAACATGTTCTTCAAATGTGTGGATTCACCATGGTGAAAAATTTTAGTCTTTTCTATCACCAATCCTTGCTCACCATCAAGAACTGGTAGTAATATTTGTCGTATAGCCAAGGGAAGATCTTCAATTTCGTCCCTGAAAACGATGCAAAAAACTGTTAGCATTAGAAGTCACAACTAGACTGTTATAGGTGTAAGCCTAATACCCATAATAATTTCAATACTTAAATCAATTTTATGGTGGTGGATTAGAAATAAAGAGAGCAACAGACTATCTGCAAAGACATTCCATTGGGCATGTAGTCATAACATTTTGCAGATAAAAGAAACTCAAGTTGCCTACCAGACAAAAGGGATATATAATGATGAACAAAAGAAGGAAGTAGATAACACTAAGCATAAATATTCATCAATCAATGATCTTATTTACAAAATGAATAAAAATAATACTTGAACAAAAATCATGAAAGAAGCCAATCACTACAAATCTTTTGCAGCTCAGGAATCTCCTACCCATGAACAACCATTGATCCTCAATTTCTTAAATTTATCCAAGAAATGTGAAAATGTGAAATTAAAAAAAAATAAAACACAATCTGATAGTAACATCTCTCATGAATCTCTAATGATATAAATGTTACATTCTGATATGCCCAACAGGATTACAAATCAACATAGACATCTAAACTACCTCAAGCTCTTTCTTAAATCTCTCCGGTCCCTGTTTTTGGAGTCCTCTCACCCATTAAATATACAATTAAATCAATAATATATATAGGAGGTCGCAGTCTGCTCCATGCATTGGATTCTATGCCTCAGAGATATGTGGCAAACAAAAAATCCAACTAATTCCTTGATTCCTGGAAACTTTCTTTTAGAATAAATGCAACTGCAACCAACTCATTGCATGGAGATTTAGTGGAGCTAAATCTTAGGTAGAAGTGTCCTTGGTGTTTAAATGATCTCTGCGAACCCATTCGAACCTCATCATACTGGTGGAAACCCTCCTATAGCTCATATTTATCAGATTGTTAGAGTTTGCAGCACAATTTCAGGATTTAGTGCAAAATTTCTTGTAGGTGATGATTTCCACTTTTCTCCCAAAATACAAACTGGGTCAACTAGATTTTTTGTCAAAAAGTCAATAATATAATGATACATCTCTACAAAAAAATTTAGAAGAACCCATATCCGAATTTAAGAGTTATGATGACAATACCAATCTGTTGTGTACTATTTCGCTACAAACTATCCCAAAACTACTAGTTCACAATTCCTTTGATAGCACACACTGGGAACTTTCATGTAGGTGCGTTTTTACATTAAAATTTGATTTCAAATATTAAAACTTTCACAAAAATCCATGAAACATTTTAGAACTTGCTACAATCTTCTAAAACACGAATTAACCTTTACAAAAAGACAAATGTGTGTGATAATAGCAGAAAAGACAAAGTCATTCCTGAGAATTATAAACATGTGTATAAAATACATCATGGAAAAAGTTTATGTTGATGCAGAAATGCTGCCTCATCCTCATATTCTCCTAGTGCTTCTCTAAAAAGTGATTCCGAGTTTATAAGCTACAAGTCATGGGGCTCAGCCCTGACAATTTCTCCTACTTTTCCAACCTTCTTACCTTTCTCATTGACCATGATAGCCAATTTAAAACCATTTCTCTTATAATAAAAGTTTTTATCATATGTATGCTGAAAACAAGAAGATTTAGGGTTTTTAATTTGAACCTTGCACAATTTAGGATTTACTGAATGAAGTATTCATGTACAGGAATAGTGTGAGAATGAAAGGAATGCAGGTAGGAGATGAGAGGAAATAAAAAAATCCTAAACTAGATGAGGTTGCAATCAGGAAACAAATCATGGAAATTATGTGTAAAATAGAGGATTTGCAGCGTGATCCTTCAGTTTGCAGTGCACAGTCAAGTCTGTAGTACACGATTTAAACCAGTTTGCAGTGTAATTTATTCAAAATGATAAAATTGCTTCTGAAACCAACTTAAAGAAAATGATGAATAGATGGGACTGAAATTAATAAAATACTAATTTCAACATTTCAAAAACATAATCGTATGTGATTAGTGCATGATGTACTTTCTAATTTTCTACGAACTTTCAGTAGATTTTGCAGCAGGTTAACTTGACACATGACTTGACCCCCAAACGATTAGATGCGACATGAAAAACCCGTGTATATATTTTTGAGACACAACACTTTGATAATGATGACCTTTAAATCAAAAGGTGTGACCAACACTTTCCCCTTTTTTTAATGATGATAACCACTATCATGACACCAAGACTCTTACATGGACTTGGATCAGTTTTCTTGACTCATGAGATAAAAAAATCATGATTTATTAGACATGGACATGCCTCAAACCTTAAATTAAAACAAATGACTCATACAATAAGGACTAATCACATGACTGACAAAGACCAATGATGTCCTTCTGTGACCAACCTAACAAAAAATTTAGAAAACTTAGAAACTTTTTAACTCCTGAAAAATTTCATGTGCTAACACTAGTGATAGGCTAAGGTTTGATACTCAACAAAAATGCTTAGTCAAGGGTTCTTGTTGCTGCAACTAGCCTACACTCTCACATTCCTCATGCATTTGTCAAACCCAAGAAAGTGTGCCCCTTCTCTACTCAATAGCCCCTCGACTGCCCCACTTCCCTTCTAATGTTACCAGTAACAGGTCAAACATGAAGTCTCTGAGCCCTGCGACTAATTCCCAATGCATCAGGGAACAATTATCAACACAACTCTCACCTGGAGAGTATGCTCATGGGCCTAACAACCCGCTTCTTCAAAAAACAATATACCACCCATAGATACTACTGGCATGCCTGACGACCTGCCTCTTCAACAAAAAAACTCTAAATATAGTATAGAAAAATCCCTTAGAAGCTCCTTTGTGTAGATAAGGTATTGTATGTCCTCTCTCAGATGGTATGACCCCCTTCTGCACACAAGAGTGAATCAATAATGAATCATCCCCCCAAAATACACTAAGGGAAACAATATATATTACATTCCTTCAACTCAACATTTTTCACCTTCAAACTTAATCCACTCAGTGAATCATTCCCTATCGTTGGGAACATAGGATAAAATAAATATCCATAAAATAAACTTTTCCGAAAATATTATAAATATTTTCCAAGACTTAAGTCTCGCCCCTTTTTCCCTTTTCTGGTGGAGTTCTCCCCTCATCTATTTTCATCCGAGTCTATCTGCGCATAGAGATGTAATATTATATAAATACTTGAATATGATTACTTTTACATGGATAGGGGCACTGGTCTATCAACGTTCTTTCTCACTAGCCTCATAACCACATAGGATCTCTAGCCTCAATACATATAAAACCATATATATACATAAATATATATAACTTACATCTGCGTGCACTCCCAGGTCATTCTTGTGCACTTACCCAAGTGCATGCAACAATGCAAAATGTGGGAACTTACTTGTTTCGATGCTATTGCATGAGCATATTTGGGCCATTTTGCAACGACTGTTTCGACGCTATTGCGATGAATATGGAGTCTCTAAAATATCAGTTTATGTGACATGGCATTTGCGATGAACTTGAACAAGCATCGTATAAGCGACAATATAGGCAAACAATGTGAAACCAACATTTCGTCTAAATTGCAACAACAACTTTTATAGCAAAACCATCGCATCAATAGAAGTGGTCATTGCATATGCGACGAAAACTTTTCGTTGTTTATATAGCTAGACCATCACATCAATAGAAGTTGTCATTGTATATGCGATGACCACTTTTTGTTGTTTATATAGCTAAACCGTCACATCAATAGAAGTTTTCATCGCCTATGCGACGACAACTTTTTGTTGTTTATATAGCTAAATCGTCGCATCAATGGAAGTTGTTGTCGCCTATGCGACAAAAACTTTTTGTTGTTTATATAGCAAAACCGTCGCATCAATAGAAGTTGTCATCGTATATGCGACGACAACTTTTCATTGTTTATATAGCAAAACTGCCACATAAAAAATACTTGTCGTCATATATGTAATGACAACTTTTTGTTCTTTATATTGCAAAATTGTTGCATCAATAGAATTTGTCGTCGCATAGGTGACGACCAAAATTTATTTAAAAATAAAATAAAAAAATATTTTGGGCTGCAATTTTGATATTAATATTAATATTACCATAATAGACTTCAGACTAGTGTATTATATTAAATTTCACAATCATTCACATGCTAAGTTTCAAAGGCATAGCTAAAATATGTTTCTCTCTTTAATAAAGATTATTGGTTTAACATCAATCAAACTCATTCATATTATCCCTAAGACAAATTCCTCTTACCAGACATCTACAACACCGTGGATGAAAGGTATCTTCACTTTTAAACATGACAATCCTTAGGAACAAGGTTAATAAATTTAAACCCGTATACACTAAATAAAGGTAAGGATCATCAATCTATCAACCTCTTAACCTTCTAGGTAAACAACCCATCAATCAATAGGCCATTGAACATGTGAATCAATCATGCATAACATTTATACATGTCAAAACCTCCAAAGGGTGGACACCATTAAGTCTTGATGCTAATACCAATGAATGATCAAATATAAGCACTTACATCAATATTAGACATCTTCATACTGGTTACAAAATAATCTCTAATCAAC
>ML784903.1:83750-102599 GCA_009831015.1 Picea engelmannii | reverse complement strand
GGGGTGAATCAGTTGTTACTGGGCTTAAACAATTATGCTTATTTTAAACTCTTTACACAACATTTAATGAAAGTCACAATAATGCAGGGAAGTAAGCAATAGAACATTCAACATCAGTCACACATATGAGATACACAGAGACAAATATTTCCTGAGGAAACCCATACAGGGTAAAAACATCTTCTTCTTTATATGATAAGTAATCTTTACATTCTTTACATTATCATACATATGAGCACCAACTCATAATGAGGCTACAACCTTTGTTTTTCAAGTTACTACTTGTTGAGAGCACCAACTCTCTGGATTCTCTAGCACCAACTCCTTGGTTTGTCTAGCACCAACTAGAAGGAAGCTACAACTCCCTGGTTTCTCTAGCACCAACTAGAAGGAATCACCAACTCCCTAGTTTCTCTAGCACCAACTAGAAGGAAGTTACAACTCCCTATGCTCAAGCACCCACTTGAACCTCTAAGGACAACAGTCCTCCCTAGAACCTCCCTACCACCCTGAAATCTAAATCTTTTCTATTAAGACTTATTACAGTGATATAAAGTTCTTCAATGGCTTACCGGTCTCATCACTGTTCTGCTACACTGCGCTGCTCTTTCTGCATTAGTGCCTTCTGCACACTCCTTGCGCTTTCTGTTCTTTTTCCTTTTATGCTCTCTATGCCATGTCCCTTCAATGCACCATTCCCCTTCTGTACATTTCTGCTGCTGTGCTCTGCCTCCTTCTTCACACCTCAATCACACTCAACCGCAACAACCCAGATCTCTTCTTTGTTTTTCATTCTTATAGTCTCTGTGCTCCTTGTGCATGCAATATGAACCAAGCTCATGCATGCTCTCCCCCTCCCACTGTTCTCCACAGTGGGGTGTTTACTCGAACTTCCCTTTTCCACTCCCTACCTACCTCCAGCCTCGACACCGTATATGTTTTGCTTCTCCTCCTCATGTCGAGTACTCTACCTGATCATCATTGCAACTCTTTAGCTTCTCTGGCGGTTCCACCCATGCATCCAACATTGATGCAGGAGCATCTCTCCACGTCAGCCAGCCATGCCAGCGAATTCAAATCGCACGCTAAAAGAGAGGCGCAACCTCATCTAAATTTGAATTCAATGTAATTTAAATGCTTAGGCTGTTGAGCTGTAGAAGCCATGCCTTTGTGCAGGTGTTAGGTAGATCGTCTTTAATGCTAGATCGGCTGAGATCTAGATCCAGCTGCTGGACTAGACAACCATTTATTGTAATTGAATAGGGTAGGTGAATCTGGAGGGAAGCGCTCGAAGAGCCCCCTCAGGTAAAAGAGATTTTGAGATCTCATATTGAGTTAGTTGTAGTCGAGTTAGTGAGGATAGAGAAGAGAAGAGCCAGAGAGAGCTCAGGAACACCAAAGTAAAATACAGGCATTTTCCACTTTAATACAAAGAGCAGTTTTTCCTACATGTCATTCTGTATTATGTGGATGTCTGCATGTGTTCTTTTATATGATTTGAATGTATGTATGTTAGGCATTTGCAGGGAGTTTGTGTGATTTCAGGTGAAGGTCTTTGAGGATTAACACCAGGAGGGTGTGACAGAACGTTGCGGGTTCTGAAGGCCGTGCACAAAGGATGCATTTCTGAACTCTGTGGAGTTAGACAAAGACGTGCTATGGCACAGAAGCTGAAATCATCAACTTAGGAGAAGACCTCAAGGTTGTTGAATACCTTGGAGGCAAGGCTATGTATGAGATACACAGTTGCAGACAGAATTATGCTGTGAATTTTGTAGAGCTCTGCCAAGTGGGCATTGAGCATATGCGTTGCGGTGCATTTGAGGAAGACTTCTGTTGAGAAGTTCATAAGGGAGGACCAGAATCACTGAGGATTATGAGATCTCTGCCAAGAGGGCATTGAGCCAATGCAAGGAGTGCACAAAGGAGAAGCACTCTGCTGTGAGTTCTTAAGAGAACATAATCATCGAGGGTTCTGTAGAGCTCTTCCAGGTGGGCATTGAGCGGGTGCATAGGTGCATAGGAGAAGAAGAAAGAACTGCTAGAAGTTCTGAGAAGATACTCTGCCAGGTAGGCATAGAGACAGTGTGCAGACATGCTCAACAAGCAGTTGCTTGAGCAGAAGGATAGCCAAGAGGGCATCCATTTCATTCTCCATATGAAGGATAAAAAGGACAAAATCCCTTAGGGGTCTGAGTATTTGCAGAAGCTCAGAAGAGGTAGCACCAACATGTGCATGAGAAGACTCTACAGAGGCACATAAGTCAAAAGAATCCTTTGAGGATTCGAAGGAAGAAATCTCAGGAGGGCCAGCGTTTTCACACGCATTGCACAGAAGCTCAGAGTTGTGGAGTTCGCAGAGATGAAGCAAAGGTTGAGGCCTTTGGAAGACTTGGAAATTTTCCAAGCATCGGAAGAACGTACAGAAGCTCAGGAGGAGAAGCAGCAGTCGTCGGATCGGAAGTAGAACAGATATCTAGACCATTGATTTCTATGTCCAGGAGGAGCTCAGGAGGAGCCCACAGAAGGAGGAGATTGACAGCCGTTAGATCTCACTCAGAAATCTCGTAAGCCATAGGATCGGGAGAAGATGCTCGGAGTTTAACCTCTGAAGTGAGTGCGTAGAAGAACAGATCTGGGCCGTCAGATCTGGAGTAGACAACCGTCAGTCATCGGATTGGATAGAAGGCACACGAGGTTTACCTTAGTGGACAAGAGGCGGAAAATCCCGACAAGGGGTGGAGCCATCGGTATATCGGCACTCGGGAAATCGGGATTCTCGAGGTCGTGAGAATTGAGACATCACAAGTCTCGAAACACCAGAGTGATATGGACCGTCTGTTGG
Organism: Picea engelmannii; assembly: GCA_009831015.1. Lineage (NCBI taxonomy): Eukaryota > Viridiplantae > Streptophyta > Pinopsida > Pinales > Pinaceae > Picea > Picea engelmannii. The sequence goes on along the minus strand of ML784903.1, from coordinate 99,754 downwards.
TGGAGACACGTGGCAAATATCGAGCACCCATCGACACTTTGGCGCATCGAGATATCGGCATTCCTGTGAACATGAGATCGGGGAAATCCAGGTTGAAAAACCTCGGCATAATTTGAGTCGTTCATTCAGGGGGACATGTGTTAGAAATCTACATTGAGTCAGCATATTCGTCATCGGGAAATCAGATTTCCTGAGGACAAGAAAGTTGATACATCGAAAGTCTCGAAATCCCAGAGAAATCGGGACCGTCCATCAGAGAAGGGACGCGTGGCAGCAATCAGAGCCATCAAGGAAAGGCCCGACAGGAACTGGTTGATCGATGCTTGGGCCATCGGGATATCGGGGATCCCGTAGACAAAGTGTTTGTGCACTTTGGAATCCCGAACTGTGAAACCCCGATGAGTGGAGGCCAGCTATCAACATCTTAGAAAAGGGGAAAGCTCCATTGAGTGAATGCTAGGTGTTAGCACGACGAAAAGGAAGAAGGAGCCATTGTGGGAGCCATCTGTCAGCACAGCAGAGGAGGAGGACAGTGCCATTTTGAAGGGGCTAGCTGTCAGCCAGTCGGGATTCGAGGAGTTAGGAATCCCATGGGTATATGCATTTAGGCATTGAAAACCCCGAAACCCCGACAAGGGGTAAGGTTTTGGTCACGGGGTAGTGGTCACGTGGACTAAGGGATGAGCTAGGAGGGCTAACTGAAGTTAAAGCGTGTCGGGAATTGGAGGATCGCAGATCCAGGGGGTGATTGCATTTTGACATCGAAAACCCTGAAACCCCGACAAAAGTATATGGTTGCGGTCATATAGGAGGAGGTCACGTGGACCAGGAACTTAGCCTGGAGGGATAATGGGAAAAGGAGCCCATCGGGAAATTGAAACCCAAAACCCTGATAGGAGAAGATAAGGTTGCGGTCTTATGGAGAATGGTTGTATGGACCAAAGACCATAACTCAGAGGGGCTAAGGCGAAAAAGGCGCTCATCGGTGATCGGGGATTCAAGAGTACATGAACTCTTGATATCAGAAAACTCGAAACCCCGAAATTAAGGTCGGAAAAAGTCACAGGTACATGCAGAGGCCGTGACAGGGAAAGAGAAGACCTGTGGGTCAAATTTTCAAAGGGATTCCAATTGGGAGTCCAAGGAGCCGCTTCGACTCAGCGAAAAGGGATTTGAACGATCCTGAGAGTAGGAGGTGCGTGCAGAGACCCTGCGGGGTGTGTGCATGTACCTCCACTGCGTCAAGTGGTATTAGAGCCTGATTCTTTCTTGTATATTTCAGGCAGGAAGAGGCAGGAAGAGGTAAGGAGCACTCTGATACACATCAAGTGGTATCAGAGTAGGAATTTCATCTGTATACTTCAGGTGAAAGAAGACAGAGTTTTTGAGGACTCTGTAAGGATTGTTTGCAGATAGGCAACAGTCAAGAAGGCAGTCAGGGAGACTGTAGGAGGATGAAGCTGGTAGAACTCCTAGTGCCGAGTGACGGCAGCAGGTTTGCTAGGAAGACAAACAGAGGCAGCAACATGGCTACTGAAGGCCATACGTATGCTAGGAGGAAAGAACTATGGAGCCAATAATATATAGATGAAGAGATCGCTGATATAAAGAAAGAAATAGAAAAGCTTGCATTGAAGATGCAGTAGAAAGCCAAGCCGAGATGGGTGTATGAACGGCCCATGAAGGAAGCCAAATTCAAAATGGCCAGTCAAGGAGTTGATGGTCAGAAGACAACAGAGGCTGTTAACAGGATGGTTGAGGTATGTAAACCAGAGACTGGGAGAGGTCTCGATGATGAAGAATTTGAATGGGGATCAGTTGAGGATATCAAGAGCTGCCAGGAGGGCAGAGAGGAAATTCCCAATTTCCAGGTGGGAAACGAGTCAAGATCACTGCGGGATATCATGGACTATCAGGAGGACAGCCAGGGAATTTCACATTGCCAGCTGGGCAATGATAAGAGGTCGCTGCGGGATCTTGAAGACTGCCAGGAGGGCAGTGGGAGCATCTCATATTGCCAGGTGGGCAGAGATGAGCATTCGAGACTGTCTGAAGGTCTCATGGAATTGGAGGTGAGTTCAATTCAGCAAGGAGTTCTGATGAAGGTGGGATCGGTTGATCTCATAGTCTTCCAGGGAAGCAGCGAAATCATCCCATATTGCCAGGTGGGCAGGGATGAGCAGGTGAATTTTGATTAGCCCGAGGAGATGACAGAGTAGATGAGACTATCGGAGGGTCTCATAAATTCAGAGGTGAGTTTGGATCAGCAGGTGCAGCTGACCGAGGAGGAATATCAGGATAATATTCTGATGATTGGAGGAATTGGAGTATTCCTACCATTTTCCCAAGAGGAGGCAAAAATTTGTGTTGTAGGTACAACAACAGCAAAAGAACAGTCACAGCTGATGATGATTGTCAGAAAATAAGAGGGATTGGAGCAGACTTTGGAAGCTGCCCAAGCAGACGAAGAAGAAAATGAGCATTCGGAGGAATGTCTCAACGCTTTCAACCAGGAAGCTGAAAGAGATGTAGCATTGGAGCTGACAACAAAGGAAGCAGAAGAGGATGATGAGCATTCTGAGGAATGGCTCAACATTTTCAGCTAGGGAGATGAAAAGACTGCAATAGGGGAGTTTGCAGCAGAAAAAGAAGGGGAAGACAACATTTGCTTTGTTGATCTGTGGGAACAGATAGAAGCCCTAGAAGAAAGGGTGAAAGTGCAGGGCATGCACATCCAACAGGTGAAGTTGGAAGCTGAGGAAGGAGGCATGGGAGATCATGATGATATACCCATGTGCCAAAAAATTTTGCGGCTGAGGAGACTGCATGAACAAATCCAGCCACTGGAGCAGCTGGATGCAGTGATCGAGGAGATCATGGAGTTGATGATCCGATCAACAGAGACTACCATCGAGGAGAATCTGGGCAGAAAAGAAGTAGCAACAACGCAGAAGCAGAAGCAACAGCAACAAGATGGAGCAGATGAACAACTCCAAAGGATGATTTGGGATCCAGGAGGATTCCAGTCGCTTAGAGGGGAAGCACATGAGCAGGAGCTCATGATTTTGAAGCTGAGGAGTTTGATGTAGGAGCATCTCTCCATGTCAGCCAGCTAGCCAGCTAGCCACGCCAGCGAATTCAAATCGCATGCTAAAAGAGAGGCGCAACCTCATCTAAATTTGAATTCAATGTAATTTAAATTCTTAGGCTATTGAGCTGTAGAAGCCATGCCTTTGTGCAGGTGTTAGGTAGATTGGATTTAATGCTAGATCGGCTGAGATCTAGATCCAGCTGCTAGACTAGACAACCATTTATTGTAATTGAATAGGGTAGGTGAATCTGGAGGGAAGCGCTCGAAGAGCCCCCTCAGGTAAAAGAGATTTTGAGATCTCATCTTGAGTTAGTTGTATTCGAGTTAGTGAGGATAGAGAAGAGAAGAGCCACAGAGAGCTCAGGAACACCATTGTAAAATACAGGCATTTGCCACTTTAATACAAAGAGCATTTTTTCCTGCATGTCATTCTGTATAATGTGGATGTTTGTATGTGTTCTTTTATATGCAGTGAATATATGTATGTTAGGCATTTGCAGGGAGTTTGTGTGATTTTAGGTGAATGTCTTTGAGGCTTCACACCAGGAGGATGTGATAGAACGTTGCGGGTTCTGAAGGCCGTGCACAGAGGATGCATTTCTGAACTCTGTGGAGTCATACAAAGATGTGCTGTGGTACAAAAGCTAAAATAATCAACTCGGGAGAAGACCTCAAGGTTGTTGAATACCTTGGAGGCAAGGCTGTGTATGAGAGACACAGTTGCAGACAAAATTCTACTGTGAATTCTGTAGAGCTCTGCCAAGTGGGCATTGAGCATATGCATTGTGGTGCATTTGAGGAAGACTTATGTTGAGAAGTTTAGAAGGGAGGACCAGAATCACTGAGGATTCTGAGAGCTCTGCCAGGAGGACATTGAGCCAATGCAAGGAGTGCACAGAGGAGAAGAACTCTGCTGTGAGTTCTTAAGAGAACAGAATCATCGAGGATTCTGTAGATCTCTGCAAGGTGGGCATTGAGAAAGTGCATAGGTGCACAGGAGAAGAAGAATGAACTGCTGGAAGTTCTGAGAATATACTCTGCCAGGTGGGCATAGAGACAGTGTGCAGACAGGCTCAACAAGCGGTTTCTTGAGAAGAAGGATAGCCAGGAGGGCATCCATTTCATTCTCCATCTAAAGGAGAAAAAGGACAAAATCCCTTAGGGGTCTGAGTATTTGTAGAAGCTCAGAAGAGGTAGCACCAACGTGTGCATGAGAAGACTCTGGAGAGGCGCAAAATTCAATGATGTGACCAATGAAGTATGACCACTCTCCAATCACACAAGTGCTTCAATCTCCAGATCAATGGTCCTCTATCCGTGGTGATTGGATGACTATCCTCTACCCCGGGACTTCATCCTTCAGGACTTTGGGGGAGTGATGGAGTTAAAACTCCCGAAGAAAAAACTCCTGGAGTGAGGTTAGTCTTGCGTCACTTGATGATGTGTCATGAACCGAGTGGCTGTCACGTGTCACTCAGAATTGCGATTTCCAGTGGCCTGAAATGCCAAATCAACTTGATACTTGTCGTTGTTTGATCGTGCCACATGTCATAGTCTTCCACCTGTCCTTTCTAACGTGGTCTGACACATTCACCTCCTGGATCTATCGACCTAGATCACTTCACAATTTCACATATTACGATTTTGACATTCTTTATGTGAATGTTCTTCACTTCCAAGTCCCGGTCTACGAAACTCTGAAATGGAGTCAAATCATCTTTTCGGCTTTTCACACTTTGCAACTTCGGGACTCCTATGATGAGGAGTCTCAACACTTGACTCCTCCATCTCTCGATACCCAAAACTCCGAAATGGAGTCGGATCAACAGTCCAGATCAAACTTCGATCTGACGGCTAAGGTTATTTAGCGATTTCGCGTATCGTGAGTTCGAGAGGTTAGGGAACCCCTTTCCTTTGACTTTCCAGTCAGTGAAAGGATGATCTTTCGCCATGTATCCTTCTTAGATCGACGATCTAGTTTTTTCCTCGATCCAACGGTTGAGATTATATCGTGGTTTATCATATTTTTATTTCTCATTTCGTGACTTCGGGACTCCTGTAGTAAGAGTTCTTGACATCCTCAATTCCTGGTATCTGAAATCCCGGTATTCGAAACTGTCTCCTGCTTTCAGGATTTCGACGTTTCGCATTTCTCGATTTCAGAATTCTTGTCGTGAGTTTCTTCCTTGACTCCTCCAATGCTTGGTTTGATCTTTCCATGCAATTATCCCTGCATTGCTGATCTTCCTTGCCTGCCTGTTTGCCATCAAATAAACAAGCACACTCTTGCACTCTTCATGCACCTTTGCACTATCTCTTCTGAGCTTACGTTGTCCATGTTTTTCCATCGCTGCATACTCTGATCCTGCCATCAATGACAAGCACACCTGCCTATAAACATGCCAACAACTTATAGTTTCGTGCTTTTCATCAATTTGGTCACATGTAATTAAGCTTTCCCAAAATGAAACCCTGATTATTAATCGAATACTAGTTCTTTGCTAAATACAATTTTAATTCCCAATGATCATATTTCCCCCTTCCCACCTATAAATAGGAATACAGAAAAATGGATTTTCTATGGACCACTCCCCCTCCAAATTCTTCCTTACTACCATATTAATATGTCAGTGAAATATTTTCCACAGAACAGATAGTGGGACATTTTTCTTCCTACACAAATCCAATAAGGTTATTACCCTCCTATGTAGAAATGCCTTCATATACCTCTTTGTTTCGTATTTCACATTGTAAAAAAGGGATGCCTTCTTCATTACATAAATTTTAAGAACTTTGTTATCAAAGGTTGACATATCCACAAACTATGCTAATTGGATGCATAGAATGAAAACGTCTTGTATGTTATTGCCATCTTCACCTCTAGATCAGAGATAGGTTCTAAAATTTATTTTGGGACTCTAAAGTGGACTACCAGTCACTAAGATCTCTTCTTAAACATAAAACACCATTTCCATGACACAATGAAAATAATGGTAATTCTCTTTGTCATGTAAGACAATGAAACATGTCACAAGACTTTCAAAGTTGCATATATCATGTCATAAGATTTTGGAAGTTGCATCATTAAGAGAAGCTAAAATTATCATTAAGTGTATAAAAGAATTACATTCAAAGATATATACAAGCCATAGAAATAGCCTTGTGTATATTATCATCTATATAATGTACATCTAACTGTCTTATAAAATTATTACATGACATCATGAATTTCTTTTAGTCTTCTTTTTTGCTTTCCAGTGCTTAAGCAAATCATCAATGTCTATGTCTTCGTTTATTAGGTGCTCTTCAGCAGATGATGTTGTTTCAGTCCTTTCACGCTGAGTACATATGGTCTCATACCCACGATGTGGATGCTGCTATCAGGGGCCATCACCTAAAAAAAATAAAAATATTGAATTTATATGGCCAAATTTTAAATATCATTGAAGTAGTTCATTAATATTAAAAACAAACTCTGCAATGTAATTATTTACCTGGTCCTCTAGTCGGCACTGTTGGAATGGTTTATGGCCTGTTCACTTGATCTTCAGGTCGAGGATGATCATCTATGACATTCTCTGCCATTGAAACGTCAAAATTTATAAGTACAAAATTATTAAGTATATGATTAATATATAGACATTTTACCATCGTGGGCCTCATTCACAGGAACATCTTGGGGTTGGACTTCAATGGGATGGGGCTGCTGGGGAGCACCATGATATTTTGGCTTTGTTTCACTATCAATGCTCTGTTGTTCAGTACTAATGGTAGGGTTGATAGTGCTGCCCCCCTAATTAAAACAAAGTAAGACATTAAATTATGGACGATATCAAACATTTACATATTTATAAGTAATGAAAGGTTAATGTGGACTGATTTTTATTTACCTTATCCAGCAAATTGGATCTTGGGGTCTGCCCCATGCTTTTCCTTCGATCAACCACGGCTTTATAACCGTTCTTGTAACCAAGTTGGAGGTATTCCTCTGTGGTTCCAATTCCGAAGTCGTCACCCTGCATTGCATAAGGGTATGGTTTTTTAATGTTTTTGGCTGCAATTACCTTAAAGTTGTAAGGTGATACAATTAATATTCTTAAGATGTTTGGGTACTTATGATTCGTGACTGTAACCTCAAGTAGCCGCCTGAGCCTAGCTTGTGTTGGCCATGTTTGGCAATCCTTGCTTTGGTTGCCTTCGAAGTGTCAGGCAACCTATCATCAAAATTTTCAAGTATGTTATATATAACCACACTTTTATTTAGATCTAAAGAAAAATAAAGCTAGTATTGAATTCAAAAAATTGTAATTTACCTTGGTGTACCAGTTATTTGTTCTCCTGATTTTCTCAAAATCTTCTCTTTTGCATCATCAATGATCGCCTTCCACTCTCTCTCTGGAATTGAGGGAGGATGCTCATACCTAGGATTTCTTGCCGAGCTTCATCTATAAACATCCCGGGTATATTTTAAATATTCACCAGCTGCAGATGTGACTGCTTTTGTATTGAACGTGTCTACACCAAAGAGGCCTTCAATATAATCCATAAGTTCCTTTTTGAGGTTGGAATTCTGGAAATTCCACCTCATGCGTAAGGTTGCCCCAAAAATAGACAAGGCCTTGCTCTTTACGCGCCTATAAAAAAGTTCGTTTCCTACACACAAAAAGATATGATGATTAATTTAAAATTAATAATCTAGACGATTTCTGTATGAGGACAACATTAAATGATTAAAATATGAATTAAAACTACCTGGGAGTATTGATTGTTTTAATGGAAGTCCATTATCATCGACCAAAAATGTGCATGGAAGGGTCCCCGTGCTTGTGACATGTCTATCTCTAGGAAATGCATCCATCTCAACCACATCACTATGATCCTCATCTCTGCCACCCTCTCTAGACTCTGATCAAGGTGTGGATTCTTGTCGGTGCATGTCATGGCTCCTATATAAATGAGGTGTGGAATATGGAGAAGTAAATAGTTCTCTGGCAGCTGTATGACCACCCGCATAAGGACTCTGTAGCGTCTTTGTAGCGCCACTACTACCAAACCTAGGCTGAACAGGCTCCAAATATTCCTTTATAAAAAAGAAAATGTTTTTTCATGAGATAATGTAAAAGTTAAAGAAAAAAGTATCATAATTGAACATATGAGTGCATTAAACAAAAAAAAAAAAAAATTATTGTTATTACCTTATATGTGTTAAGTTGTGACATAAGGAGCTTGATCCTTTCTTTGACATCCAGAGTTTTTTCTAGATGATCTAACAAGCTAAATAGTTCCTTGTTAGCTTTAATGATTTTTTTTTAATTGATACCATCGGATCAACGCAAGAATAAAACCCCTCCTCATTGGCGGAATCATGATCCACATGGCCTACTGACTACATATAATTTCAGCAAAAACAATGTTATTTCAATAAAATTATATAAGCAAATAATAAAAACAACGTAAAATGAAAGTGGAAATTGATAATCATTTACATGTTCTGTGGCTGGCCCTTTTCCACGATCATCCTGCCACATTATAATATAATTAGAACCCCCAAATATTTAAAAAATTGTTAATGATAATGAAATAATGCAATAAGTAGAGGTTTCTTAAAGAGGTTTTTCATAAGAACCTACACACTATTAGTCAATGTGTCTATTTGATTCAAATGGTAATCCATTAATAACTCTTCCCCGGGAGCTATCTTTTTTATTGCGCACAAAACTACTCGATTCTCTTCACATCCCTCAAATATGCAATTCAATTGTTTGTTTGTTGTCCTGGTTCGTGTGCTGTTTATAAACCCTGCAATATTGCCGGAAGCTTTATGCCTTCCATCAATATAGATAGTCGCTCCCTTATTTTTATCCTTGTTTATTAGTTGTATATAATTTGTGACGAGTGCATATCTCCACATACTTCACATGTACCGAACCAGCCACATCCAGTCATTATAATTGTAACATAGTCCAACATAGTCCATCAATTCATTTACTGTATTATATTTTACAATTATTCTATCCATGGAAAATAGCCCCAGGCCATGCAGGGAGGATGGTGCAATGTGATATGTCCTATTGTTGACAATGAAGTCAACATATATAGGAGGTAGTTCCTTAGGTACCCATTGCTTCACTAGACACTTATACCTGAGTGGAACATCTATGTCTCCTATTCTCTCATCATCATAAGAGCATGATCCTCCTTCGACAAGAAAAACTTTCATGCGTTTACAAAATTTTATTCTGACGTTTTCACCTCTGGTCCTTGTTTTCTTATCATATCTACTAGATGCAGTCGCATTTCTGGCCTCTATTTGTGCTAAGCTTTCCTCACTCGACGAAGAAATATCTGACATATACCTATTTGTTTGTACCTTCAGTTGCATGTGCACGTGTTGTTAGTTAGTAGTCCATCATCATATTCACAGTTCTAAATAAAAAATTTATATCAAATCCATAGGAATTGAGCAGATTTTTCATTTCAAATATTTCCTATGCAAGAACTTTCTTAGAAACATGGTACCTAGACTTAAGCCTAATCCATAATATTTTAGGTTTGGATGCCTTGGTGGGCCTAGGGTTCCATGGCTTAATTTCATTAGACACTTGACACTTGCTAGAAGAATATTGCATCAGATTTTTGCCTGCATGAGGAATACAACCACATCCACTCTCATGTTTCTCCATGGTAGGATGCATCAAGTCCACAAAGGTACGACTAGTCTATGATAGTTGGATATGATGTGGAATAATTATTAAATGTCTAACGAGATCTATCCTGGGAATCCTTAAACATGGCTGGCTCATTAAACACAAGGTCCAATTAAATTCCACCACATGGAAATGCAACATCAACATGAATGAACTTGGAAGGACTAGTGGTGTCTCTAGAGTGTGCCACATGGGACCACTACACATTTTAAAAGATAAGTTATAAGACACCCTTATAAAAAAAATTCCAAGTATTTTGGAGAATTGGAATCAAAGAAGATTTCACTAGGCTCTAATAATACTTCAGATCCATAGGAATTGAGCAGATTTGTCATTTCAAATATCTCCAATGCAAGAACTTTATTAGAAACATGGTACCTAGACTTAAGCCTAATGCATAATATTTTAGGTTTGGATGCCTTGGTGGGCCTGGGGTTCCATGGCTTAAGTTCGTTAGACACTTCACTCTTGCTAGAAGAATATTGCATCAGATTTTTGCCTGCATGAGGAATACAACCACATCCACTCTCATGTTTCTACATGGTACGAGTCTATGATAGTTGGATATGATGTGGACTAATGATTAAATGTCTAACGAGATCTATCTCAGGAATCCTTATAGGATCCATGTCTTGTGTTCTAATACCTCCCATATAAGAAGATCCATGTCTCATGTACTAACACCTCCTATATAAGAAGAGCTATGCATAATATTTTAGGTTTGGATGCCTTGGTGGGCCTAGGGTTCCATGGATTAAGTTCATTAGGCATTTGACACTTGCTAGAAGCATATTGCATCAGATTTTTGCCTGCATGAGGAATACAACAACATCCACTCTCATTTTTCTCCATGGTAGGGAGCTCAAAAATGATGCTGATCCATTAGGTGTTTATGCCCTCAGGAGAAATTGGCCAAGAGTCCCTGAAATGGTTTGGGATGTGAATTTCATGGAGGAAAGTTCAAAAGTATTTTAGAATCAGTGATTGATTCTAAGCTTGTAGTTGATGGGAGTGTTGTAGAGTATAGGGACAAGATTGTTGGATTCTCTCATGGATTTGACCTTGTTGTTACTCTTGCTTTAGGTTTATCTCAAAAATAGGGAGGCGAACTTGTTGAGGTTGTTGATTTAGTTGCCATATGTTTTGAGATGCATGGGAGAGATGCCCATAATCATAGATTGAATACAAACCCACTTGGGTTTTTTCTTATACCACAAGCTTGGTATTTCAGGATAGGCAGAATTTGTGCAGTTGTCTACATTTGTGATTTTGATAAATCCGATCCACTTGTATTGTCTTGTAGTAGATGTCATTATTTTTACATGATGTCCTAAACAGTTCATGGTGTTGTGTCCAAATACTTTGACTTCTTATGTTGTCAGGCTTGAGGTATGATAGATTTTGGAAAGTTATTGACGATCCAAGGTTATGTTCCTTCAGTTTCACAAGTGGTCAGTGTTTCTAGTCGGTTTGAAACACTATGATATCATATTGTGTTGTTGGTTACAATGAGACTTCCACAACTTATACAATCTATATTATAGCACAATTGAAGACTCTAGTGATCCAAGATGTGAAGTTTGATGAGAAAGTAAGGTCCTCTAGTTCATAGATATCTCCCTCACTGATTGAAAGGAGTGAAGAGGTTGTTGTTCTTAGGGGTCACAGACCAACCATATACCCACCCTAATTCGAGGAGTGGAACGCATTAGTTGTCCGCTCTGGTTGGACAGGAAGGGTCAGAGAAGAGAAATCATTGTTAGGACAAAAAATTCGGGCGAAAAAAGGGGGGAGCTCTCCATTCCTATCCTAGTTTTCTTGTAGTTGGATAACCTAGAACTACAAGAATCCCCAAAATGGGATTTCAACTCAGCACTTTTTTGGAAGAGTTGCTCTTTGGAGAGCACAATATGATGGAAGTTGTGAGTTGTGTTCAAGGGGGAGTTATTGTCTATCGTTGGCCTCTATGGTAGAATCAGTCGTGGAGGCCTAAGAGACGGTGGTTTACCTTGTGGTGGATGTCAATGGTTCGAGTCCACTTATCTCTAGCCCGTGATCCTAGCCAATACAATGGTATATGATAGCACAAAATTATTCAGATCCGACAGTTTGATTTATGATTTATCATTCATGGACATTGATAAGATCTTTCCATTTAGTAGAAACTTAGGATGGTATAGCCTTTAATGATGAGGTTCAAATGAGGAAGGTCTTACGGTGGATACCTAGGCACCCAAAGATGAGGAAGGGCGTGGTAAGCGATGAAATGCTTCAAGGAGTTGAAAATGAGCATAGATTTGGAGATTCTCGAATAGGTTAACCTTTTTAACTACTGCTTAATCCATGGGTAGGCAAGAGACAACCTGGTGAACTAAAACATCTTAGTATCTAGAGGAATAGACAACAAAAGTAATTCCCGTAGTAGCAGTGAGAAAAATGGGAGCAGCCTAAACTGTGAAAATGGGGTTGTGGGAGAGCACAATATAAGCTCTGTGTTGCTAGGCGAAATGGTTGAGTCTTGCACCCTAGATGGTGAGAGTACAATAGCCAAAAGAATCATTGGGTTACACTCTAACCCAAGTAGCATGGGGCATTTGGAATCCCATGTGAATCAGAAAGGACCACCTTGCAAGGCTAAATACTCCTGGGTGATCGATAGCAAAGTAGTACCGTGAGGGAAAGGTGAAAAGAACCCCCATCAGGGAGTGAAATAGAACATGAAACTGTAAGATCCCAAGAAGTGGTAGGAAAGTGATATCTCTGACTGCATGCCTCTTGAAGAATGAGTCGGCGAATTATAGGCAGTGGCTTGGTTAAGGGAACCCACCAAATCTGTAGTAAGAACGAGTCTTCATGGGGAAATTGTCACTGCTTATGGACCCAAACCTGGGTGATCTATCCATGACCAGGATGAAGCTTGGGTGCAACTAAGTGGAGGTCTGAACACTGATGTTGAAAAATCAGCGGATGAGTCATGGTTAGGGGTGAAATCCCCCTCGAACCCAGAGCTAGCTAGTTCTCCCCAAAATGCGTTGAGGCACAACAGTTGACTGGACCATCTAGGGGTAAAGCACTATTTTGGTACGGGTCATGAGAGTGGTACGAAATTGAGGCAAACTCTGAATAATAGATTTCCCCAATAAAAGGGGTAAAGGTCAACCAATGAGATGATGGGGGATAAGCTTCATCATCGAGAGGGAAACAACCCAGATCATCAACTAAGGCCCCTAAATGACCACTTAGTGATGAAGGAAGTACAAGTGAAAAGATAGCAAGGAGGTTTTCCTAGAAGCATCCAACCTTGAAAGAGTGTGTAATATCTCACTAATCGAGCGCTCTTGCACTGAATATGAATGGGACTAAGTGATCTACCGAAGCTATGGAATGTAAAAATACATCAATAGGAGAGTGTTCCTCCTCAGAGGGAAGCACCAACGCGAGAAGGTGTGGAAGAAGCGGAAGCGAGAATGTCGGCTTGAGTAACGCAAACATTGGTGAGAATCCAATGCCCCGAAAACCTAAGGGTTCCTCTGCAATTTGTGTCCACAGAGGGTGAGTCAGGGCCTAAGATCATGCCGAAAGGTGTAGTTGATGGACAACGGGTTAATATTCCTATACTACCCCTTGTTGTTCCTGAGGGATAGAGGAGGCTAGGTTAGCCGAAAGATGGTTATTGGCTCAAGGACGCAAGGCGACCCTCTATACATTGATTCAAAGGTAAAAGAAGAATCAAATATAGGTGTGTACAAGGTGAGTTTGGGGGTGGATATTCCTCATCATCTAATATAGCACACAAAAATCCAAGATGGATTATCCAAACATTATAGGATGCACAAAATCATGTAGGAGCACCCATTTCATCAATGAGGGTGAGTATACCTCCTAGGATATATGTTAACCATATTGTATTAGATTCTTCCATTTGTGATCTTTACAATTGTTTTGAGGAGGCGATGTGTGATACTTTATTGGATGAGTGTGATGTTTGGGGGGTAGTTCCTTTCTGGGAGCTCGTGGTTGATTTCGAGATTGCAACTTGTTCAATTTTGCAGAAGGAAAGTTTGTTTGAGTTGCAAAGGGAGCAAAATGATGTTGGTGAAAACACTTTCCTCATAAAGAGGGTGTGTTTTCTTTGGAGGTTACTCTGAAATTGTTTGATTGATTTGCAAAGGAAGCATAAAGATGTTGGTGAAAATACTTTCCTCATAAAGAGGGAGTTTTTTCTTTCGAGGTTACTCCAAAATTAAGTTACACCATACTTAAGGGTGCTTCATGTGATGTGGGGTGCATGGTGTATTGATAACCCTTAGTTGACGTTATGGACATACACATTAGAGTTAGCTTTCCCATTGATTGTAAGACCTTGTATTGATGCATATGTGGGATTCTTCCTTGGAGAATTGGAGACCTACATGGCTAGTGGCTTTCTTCATGAGACAAAAATGGAGGTCGATTGCTTCCTTGGGATGATGGTTTTCCTTGGAGGAGGATAATTGGGCATCTTGGAGGAGGGAATTGAACCCTAGATGGCACGGGGACACTTGGTTTCTTACATGGAGACTTGGCCTTGACTTGAGGACACTTGGGTTGAAAACCAATCATGTAAGTGGCATTTACCCAGAGGTATACGTGGCCTAAGAGGGAGTGTTGGAGAATTGGAGACCTTTGGAGGAGGAGTGTTACACACACCTCATGGAGCGTTCAACGTTCAATCCTTGTTTGTTGGATGTGATTCCCTTGGAGCTTCGAATGTGTGAGTTGGAGTTGGAGTGCTCCACATGTGGGGATATTTAGTAATTAGATAGATTTTTTGTTGTAGACTTGATCCACTTTATGATTTTTTCCTTCCTTGACTTTCATAAAAAAAATGAGGAGAAGGTATTTTCATCACTTGTACTTCTTCACTCATAGACTCACATGCTTGTGCTAGAGATGTGAGACTAGGGTGAGCTTGTATTCTTATACTCTTCTTCATGTGTATCTTCTTTATGTTTGAATCATCCTTAGAGTTTCTTGTCATAAGTAGTATTCACTTTTATGTTCTACATTACTTCTCTAATTCTAACAAAAGCACAATGGAAACGATCTCTAAATAGAGGAAGGTCATCTCTTTAGTTGATAAAATTAGGGAAAGTAAGAAATATGGAGAAAAAAAAGAGCAGGGATCTTCATGGAGAAAAAAAAGAGCTAACCCTAACCCTAACTCGATTAGAGTCTTGTGATTTTGGGGAAAAATCCCATGAAATTACCATTTTCGATGACCTCCTTCTCTTTCTCTGTTGCTCGGGCTTCTATGTGGATCTTGGCCTCCTTATCTGTCGCTATCCCTCAATTTTATCTTTCCCAACTCCTTCTCTGTGTCTTGGTCTCCTCTTTCCCTAGCGCTTGCCCTCCTCTTGGCCTCCTTATCTTGCCCAATGTCTATTATCTTCTTTGTCATGCGAGTGCAGTGTAAGTGTGATCTAGCTCTTTCCCTCCTCTTCAGCTCCTTCTCTGTCGCGCGAGTGCAGTGTGAGTGTGCTCTAGCTCTTTCCCTGATCCTCTTCACCTCCTTCTCTATCGCGTGAGTGCAGTGTGAGTGTGCTCTAGCTCTTGTCCTCCTCTTTCCCTCCTTCTCTGTCGTGCGTGTATTTTGGGCTCTAATTTGATCATGAGTGTGAGACACGCGGGCGAGAGTCATGCATTCTTTAATTTGTTTGTTTTGAATTATATTTTTATTTTTATTTTTTTAATTAATATATTTTATAATATTAATTTATATTTAATTATATTTAACATATATAATATATATGTGGGTTAGTGGTGTATTTAAGGGCTAGTGGGTTAGGGATTGGTGGGTTATGGGTTAGTTGGGTAAGATGTTAGTGTGTTAGGGGTTAATGTGTGAAGGGTTAGGGGCTAGTGGGTTAGGGATTGGTGGGTTATGGGTTAGTGGGTTAGAGGGTTAGGTGTCAGTGGATTCAAGGTTACAGGTTAAGGGATAAAGGGTTAATGGTTAGTATGGGTTAAGTGTTAGTGGTTGAATGGGTTAGTGGTTCAGATGTCACTAAGTGAGTGTGTTAGTGGTTAAGAAGTCACTGAGTGAGTTTGTTAGTGGTATAGGGGTTAGAGGGTTAGGGGTTAGTGGGCTAGTGGTTAGTGTGTTAGGAGCTATGGGTTAAGGGTTAGTGTGTTATGGGGTTAGTGGTAAGGGGGATAATGGTTTA
>ML784903.1:38422-57518 GCA_009831015.1 Picea engelmannii | reverse complement strand
TCTGATCTATTTGAATATCGGATCACACTTCACATTGCATGATTGGCTTCCTGAATGTCAGTACAAATTTTGACAATTTTGTCTTTGTCCCTCCTACCATCTATGATTCGCCATAACGTTTCAGTCACATTCTTCCCGATATGAATTGTATCAAACAAATGAGCTATTTTTAGCTCCTCTTAGTATGGCAACCCCATGAATTGAGCGGGATAAGATTTTGTTCCTCATGGAAGCCCATTATTAATACCTTCATGATGATTGCAATCTTCATGAATCATAAAAGAAATCACAAAAATAATTATCAAATGTGGTAAAATAAATTCAATGATTAAAATAAACATTCAAAACATTACACGATCTACGATACATTATGAAATTGAGTACCTTTATGATTTCTATTATATTTCAACCTCCATAGGTGAGGTGTCATTCTTTGTGGTTTTAAACGAGTCTCTTCTTTCCCATTGAAAATATGTTTTTCAGTAGTACGATACCTATGGTTCTTAGGAAGAAGGTGCCTATACTCATCAAACACCATCTTTCCTAAACTTTGTGAATGACGATACTTCATCTTAGGGCCACAAACTGGACATGCAAATTTACCCTTTGTTTGAAGACCTGCAACAAATGGATTAATGTCAATTATACGATGAGATTATTTAAAAAGTAAACATACACCATGATAACATTAAAATATTGTATAGTATTAAAGAGAAATATTAGAATGCTTATACATACCACAAAAATGTGTTAGTCCAGGGGCATCATGAATTGTCCATAAAATTATTCCACGGAATTTAAATTTCTTCTCCCCGATTGGTTTACTTATGTCGTACATTGTAATGCCAGCCCATAACTTTAGTATCTCGTCGATAAGAGGCTCAATATATACATTCATATCTTTAACCTGGTACTTACCTAATTGTTTGAAATTACACATAATTACTAAAGGAGTGATATCGTGTAATATATATAATTAATTAAATAAACAAAAGATATTATGCAAAAATTGAAACAAATGAAAACGTTAAATTCAAAAGATTAATGTAAACAAATACCTGGAACAATAATTGTCAACATTATGTGCTCCGTCTTTATTGACATCCAAGGAGGAATGTTATTGTTGATAAAAAAAATAGGCCACACTGAATAAATAGACCTAAGATCTCCAAATGGATTAACACCGTCAACTGCCAATGAAAGCCTAACATTACGAGGTTCATCTTTGAAATATGCCCATTTCCTATATTTCCCTAAATGTAGAACCATCGACAGGCATTCAAAGAACACCATATTCACTTTTGTTACGTGCATGGTAATCCATAAATTGTGCTATGCTTTCACACCTGAACAATTGTTGCAAACATGGAATTATGGGAATATGAAGAAGAACCTTTCGAGGCACCCTTTTTGTTACTTGATTGGTTTGATATCTACTAATAAGACATTGCGGACATTCAATTTTTGAAGCATGTTGTCCATAATATATAATATGGTCATTAGGACATGCATCTATAGTTTGACAATCCATTCCAATGTCTTTCATAATGGCATGCAAACCTCAATATGTGCGAGGTAAACTATTTAACGATGGTAAAAAAAATTCACCTAACAATCTACAACATAACAAACAACTAGTTAATGTAAGAATATTAATTGTAAAAATTGCATTCTTATTTTAGACATTAATTAACACTAAAAAAAAATATAAAAAATTCAACATTTATGTATAGTATGAGATGAAACATATTACATACCTTAGTATCTGTGTCATACAAGTGTTCGACAAATTATTCATAACCTTTAAGCTCACCAACAACAATGTAGTAGAGAGAAGATTTTCTCTTGATCCTTCTTAAATTCGTTTATTTGCCTTTTCTAATAGAGGTTCATCATAAATACCATCATTTTCCCCATCCTCATCCGGCTGTGAAAACAAATCTTGGATCATTTGATTTGTCCCATCATATTCTTCCATGGGATCACTAACTTGATTTGTCCCATAATCTTCTTCCATGGGATCATTAACTTGATTTGTCCCATTATTTTCTTCCATGAGATCCTCATTTGCTTGGTCATGATGATGTTCCTCAGCTTGTACAACATCATTTCTCCTAATACTCGGTGCAATATTCTGCAGAAAGTTAGAGGGAAACTCTAACTTTATAATTACAAACAATCATGCAAAATTAATGTATACTATAACAAACATTCAAACAATATATATACATAATTTTATATAAAATTGAAAAAATAAAAAAAATATATAATGAATATATAGATAATTACCATGGGACGATATTCATTCGATCCGCCATCAATGTGACCATATTTCCTACAATGTTTTGTAGTTTTTTCTATTAAAATTCTTACGGGACGTCTGAGGAAACATTTTTTGCAAGGGAAATAACATCTACCATCACCCTTTTCACCAGCTTTACTTTTCCCCCCCACCTCTAACAACATTCTGCGACATTTTTCCGCACAAAAATACCCTTTTGGAACCATCGTTGTTATAGCAAGTTTGTCGCAACATCTTTAAATCGTCAAATATTTATAGTCCAATTTCAGGTCACTATCGTTGCAATTGCGACGATATTGACCTAAAAATATTTTTTTTTCCACCTATTTATTTTAGGTCATTTTTTGTCATTTTAACGATCAATTTTAAGGTTAGGTGAGTCGTCTCTCTTGCGATGGGAAAACTACAGTCGTCACTCTTGTGACGAACATTGACCATAATATTTTATCCCTCCTATAAGAACAACTTGTAGAGAAGATATTTAGGAGTGAAAGAGAACAACCTGTAGAGAAGATATTTTAGTTTTTTCAACTATTGTAATTTAGGTTTTTCATGGGATTAAGTGAAATGAAACTAATTACATTCAATGCAACAATTTAATATTAAATGTAGCTAACTAAATAATATCTAGGAGAAAGTGGCAATGCAACCACTAGCAAGGAGAACAAACCACCATTGCCACAAAAAATGACCATGAATTGGACCCTCCAAAGTCTCGCTCAAAGTGAAATGAATTTATGTATTTGCAAAAACCTTTTTATAAATATTTTTATTCACCAAATTTCATCTCATTTTTTAAATATCTCTGCCAATAAAGGAAAAATGGAGATTCCTTGTGCCTGTTCTGACACCTTGAAGGTACAAGTTTTAGGGGATAGATAAAAGTGGTTTATATTTTATCATCTTTGATGAATGACAGGTTTATGGGTGTCAAGTATTTTGTCATATTTTATCATAAACATGTTCATACAAAACATATTTTATATATACATTCTTACTATCAATATTATCCTCCACTAATATTCTGATGAACTGGAAATGCATTCATAATTATTTTTTCTGAACTGAAATGTTGTGGATTTGAAATCGCAGGAATACAGGGTGAGAAGGGTTGATCGAATGCCGAGAGGAGATCTGAACATCCAGGTGAGTCAGGTAAGTACCAAAATGATGACTCTATCCATGCTTAGGCCACCTATGTTTTGGCCCTTGTTCCCACTGATATAATGATAATAGGGAATAATTTAGACTTAAGCTCTTCACGCTATAGATATATTCTCGAAAGAAAGTCCTTGAAATTTGAATAGGGATTTCGTTTATCCTGTTGATATTGACATCCTTTTGTATGAGATGGTCAATGAAAATGGTTAGTGTGACCTAGAAGGCAGATTGAAAACATTATGGGTTAAAAAATTTTGATCAATGTATTGTCATATAAGATGCATATCAATAACAAATTAGCTAATTTACCAAAAGAATGCATTTATGTATTTGCAAAAAAAAAATTATAAATATTTTTATTCACCAAATTTCATCTCATTTTTTAAATATCTCTTCCTTTCATTAATAAAGGAAATATGGAGATTCCCTGTGCCTATTCTGGCACCCTTAAGGTATAGGGTTTAGGGGATAGATAAAAGTGGTTTATATTTTGTCATCTTTGATGAATGACAAGTTTATGGGTGTCGAGTATTTTGTCATATTTTATCATAAACATGTTCATAGCAAACATGTGTTTTTTTGGCTACACAGTATGCTCACAGGAAATGAATCGAGCATTGTTCCCATCAAAAAGGAGGAGATTCTAAATGTGAATTGTGTTGTCAGGTTTCATGACTTTTTATTTGGCCATGTTTTTATTCTTACTATCAACAATTTCATATATATATATTCTTACTATCATTATTATCCTCCACTAATATTCTGAACTGGAAATAAATTCATAATTATTTTTCCTGAACTGAAATTTTGTGGATTTGAAATCACAGGAATACAAGGTGAGAAGGGTTGACCGAATGCCAAGAGGATATCCAGACATCCAGACGAGTCAACTAAGTACCAAAATTCTGACTCTATCCATGCTCAGGCCACCTATGTGTTGGCCCATGTTCCCACTGATATAATGATAATAGGGAATATTTTAGACTTAATCTCTTCATGCTATAGTTATATTCTAGAAAGGAAGTCTCTGAAATTTATTGACTAAGATTACCATTTTTAATTTATGGAGAGATGTTTATTTGTTTAATTAGGATTACCTATCAAATGGAGATATGTTTATTTGTTATATTTAGGTCACTTTGTCGAAGACGGGAAGGGTTATAGTGATTGTCGCTCTTGCGACAAAAACATGTGATCTTCGCTCTTGTAACGAAAACACAGACGAAAGTTTGCTTCCATCAATAGAGCGATGAATACGGGGTGTATTTAGATAAGAATTAAAAAATTAAACTTTTTATCTTGAAGTTTGCGATGAAATAGTACTTTCGCCGCAACTAGTCATCACAATATTTTCAATATGTAGTAGTGGTGTGTGAAACACTATGAAATGTGTTCACCCTGTCTTTGATAACAATTCTCCGTGCACTACTCAGGTGCGTGCAACACCAAAAATTAGTACTAGCGACTCACCAAACTATATGTACATTTACATTTACAATTGGTATCAATGGCTCACCAGACTATATGTACAATTACAAAGGGTCAATATCAGGTACATTACATTCCAGTTCCCCTTATTTATGCATTGTCTTCAGTGCATCATATACACATGTACATAACAAAATTTCAAAAACATGTGGATAATCTACTCGCATAGAATCCTCAGGACTGTACCAGGTCCATTGGACCTTTACTATCTACATGACTCGATTATGGAGTTGTTTGATTTTTTGATCCAATATTCAAACTTGTCACACTAAAAATTTGTATTCTGGCTCCACATGAATCACATTCCAATAAATAATATGATTAGCATTAGGTATGTACTT
Organism: Picea engelmannii; assembly: GCA_009831015.1. Classification (NCBI taxonomy): domain Eukaryota; kingdom Viridiplantae; phylum Streptophyta; class Pinopsida; order Pinales; family Pinaceae; genus Picea; species Picea engelmannii. The sequence continues at coordinate 52,226 of ML784903.1, read as the reverse complement.
CTTAAACAATGACACATGGAAAAAATTATGAATACACTAAGATGCATGCAATATAAGCATATATGTGACAGGACCAATCCTTTCAAGGATTTCAAATGACCCACAGTAGCACGCTACCAACTTAGAACACTTACCCAACATTCGGGAACTGTTCCTGGATTTCACTTTCAAAAACACCTGGTCACCCACTTTAAACTCTCTATGGGTTCTTCCTTTATCTGCATAGTTTTTCTGTCATTCTTGGGTAGCCTTTAAATTCTACCTTATATTTACCATCGACTCCATTTCCCTGAGAAAAATTGTCCCAACCACTACGCGGTCTACTGGGTTGTCCCAACTCAATGGAATGTTTCATTTTCTACCATAAAGTGCCTCAAATGGGCTCATTTTTAAAGATGCTTGATACCAATTTTTGTAAGCAAACTCTATGAAATGAAGGCATTCTTCCCATTTTTATGGCTTATCCATAACATACATCCTCAACATGTATTTAATCACCCGATTCACCCTCTCCTTTTGGACATTTGTCTCAGGGTGATATGTTGGGCTAAAGTTTATATTTGTTCCAAATATTTTCAATATCCCTTTCCAAAAGTTTGAGGTGAACCTGGAATCTCTATCAGACACAATTTTCATAGGTATACCATGAAGCTTCGAATTTTTTCACATGTATATTTCAAAAATATTTGTTTCCTTGCACGCTGACTTCACTAGAATAAAATGGGCATATTTAGTAAGTTTGTCCACCACCACCATAATAGAATCATGTTTCTTAGCATTCCTAGGAAACATAGTTATAAAATTCATGGTTACAACTTCCCACTTCCACTCAAGAATAGGAAAAGGATGTAGCAAACCAGCTGGATGTCTATGCTCAGCCTTTACCTTTTGACATTCAAGGCATGAAATAAAATAAACAACTTCCTTTTTCATACATGGCCAATATTATTTCTTTTTTACTCCGACAATTGTCTTCTGGTAGCCTGGATGTCGAACATAAGGAACCTTATGCATCTCTTTCAATAACAAAATTTTCAACTCTTGATTATTTGGTACATAGACTTTGAACCTATTCATGAGTATTCCATCCTCTCTTAGCTCATAACCTTCAAACTTCTATTGCAACATAACTTGTTGTAAATTCTCCTTTATGTATACATAGTAAAGATCCGATTTGGAAACTTCTAAAATTTTGTCACACAAACTAGATTTGAACATGATAATAGTTGTAGCATGCACCTTGTGCAACCTCCTGTTGAGTGCGCTAACCACCTTGTTCTCTTTTGATATGATATTCTTTATGTCAAAGTCATACTCACTGAGGAATTCTAACCACCTAATTTTTCTGGAATTTAAGCTTGGTTGTCCAAAAAGATACTTCAGACCACTATGGTTGGTTCTCATCTCAAATATTTTACCCACAAGATAGTGTCGCCACATATTCAAGGCATGTACTATGGCTTCCAATTCCATGTCATGAGTGGCATATAGTCTTTCATGCTCTTTTAACTTTATTTATTCGTAGCACACTACATGTCCATTATCTCTAAGGAATCCATTGATCCCTTCCTTGGATTCATCCATGCACACAACAAATTCTACATTTAAATCAACAATTCTCAAAATTAGCACACTTGTCAATAAACGCTTCAAGTGATAAAAAATCCTTGCACAATCCTAAGTCCATTCAAATCACGTACCTTTATTTTAAAAATATGTAATTGGATTCTCAATCCTTGAGATTCCTTCAATAAACCTTCTGTAATAACCTACAAATCCCATAAAGGACCTTACCTATGCAACATTTCTTGGTGTCAACCATTCCTCAATGGATTTTATCATTTTTGGATCCAAAACTATTACTTCCTTGGAAATAATATGACCCAAATAATGAATTTGTCACTGATAGAATGAGCACTTTCTCAACTTCGTGTCAAGTTGATGCACCCTAAAAACTTGTAGTACCATCCCCAAGTGCTTCTCGTGATCTTATTTATACTTTGAGTAAATAAGTATGTCATCCATAAATACAATAAAAAAATTATCTAGGTAACTCCCGAAAAATCAATTCATCAAACTCATAAAGACAATTGGTGCATTTGACAACCCAAATGGCACCACTATAAACTCATAATGTTTTTACCTTGTTCTAAAGGAAGCATTTTGATGTCTTTCTCTTTTATTCTCATTTGATGATATCCATATCTGAGATAAATCTTTGAAAATATATGCATTCCCCTCAGTTGATCAAAGAGGTCATCTATCCATGGAAAAGGATACTTGTTCTTTATTGTTACTTTATTAAACTTCCTAAAGTTGATACCAAGTCTCATCATACCATCCTTCTTCTTCACGGAAAAAAATGGCACACCTAAAGGTGACACACTTGGGCATATGTACCCCTTCTTCATAATCTCTTCAAGTTGTGTCTATAACTCATTTAACTCTGACGTAATAATCCTATAATGAATATTGGATACATGAGTTTCTCTTGGAATCATATTTATAGAGAGGTAAATATCTCTTTCCAGTGGTAATATTAATGATCAATTACATCTCTTTCCAGAAAGTATAAAAGGATTGGGGTGCCAAGTGTTGAAGACTACGTAGATAATGTAATAGTCATCCTCTCTTAGATGGTTCGACCCCCTTCTACACATAAGAGTGAACGAATAATGAATCATCCCCGAAAAATACACTGAGGATATAAATATATATTGAATTCATTCAACTCGACTTTTTTCACCTTTAAAAGTAGCTTAAGCCACTTTGTGACTCATTCTCTACCCTCGAGAACTTAGGATAAAATGAATATCCATAACATACACTTTTTCAGAAATATTTTTAAATATTCCCTAAGACTTAAGTCTCGCCCCTTTTTCCCTTTTCCTATGGATTTCTCCTCCCATATTGTTTCGTCTGAGTTTGTCTATGCACAACAATGTAATATTATATTAGTACTTGAATATGATTACTTTTACATGAATAGGCGCACTGGCCTATCAACGTCCCAACTCACCAACCTCATAACTATAGAGGTTCTCTGTCCTCAATACATATACAACCATATATATACATATATATAACTCAACTCTGTGCACACTCCTAGCTCATTCCCGAGCACTTACCCAAGCACACACAACACTTTGAAATGTGAACACTTACCCAGGTGCGTTCAACACTATAAAATGTGTGCACCATATCACTGATAACAATTCTTTGTGCACTACTAAGGTGTGCACAACATGAAAACTTAGTACCAGTGACTCACTAGCCTATATCTACATTTACATTTACAATTGATACTTACGACTCAACAACCTATATGTACAATTACAAAGAGTCTATATTAGGGACATTAGAGTTTGGACTTTCCAAAGCTTGAACGCCTATTGGGTTATTTAATTATCAGATGATCTCATTATCTAATGGTTATGTGCCACTTATTACCTCCACATTTGCACGGTCTTGAATTTATCTAATGTTTCCACCTAACATAGCATATGGTAACTATGATGTGGCATGTTACATGTCATCTAGGCTTCCTATAATCTACAATGTCTCCCTACATGATTCTGACATGCCATGATGATGGGTGTTTCACGATGTGGCATTTGGGTTTGACTCATATGATCAAGTTTGACTTATCTCTTCGAGATTGAATATGTTCAAATACACTTTTCCCAGAAAACTGTCTGAAACAATAATTTTGAATTAATTATTAAATCATTTTAATTATTGTATTATTATTTTAATCCTTGGTTACTTTTATTATAGGTGCGGTCAAAAGTATAGCATGAGCACAACACTCTATACCATTCCTAAATATGGATAAGAATTACATGGAGAAATTTAAACAATATAAAATGATCATAGTTGATTCCCACAATGCATCTGGGATAATTATTTAGAATACAAGAACAATGGTCCAGATCAATCCTGTGAGCAAATCAATGACTATTGAGTGTCAACTTCATGTAGCCATAACTCATGATCCAGGAATCCAAATTAGGTAAGAGAGGACTCATTGGAAAGATAACGGGAAGAAAATCATATTAGAGGAAGAATTTTAACCATGTCAGCAATATAAATTCCTAGAAAATTCAAGAGAAAATGATGCACCAATTTGATTGGATATGGACCATGAATTATTCTGAAATTTGTTTCTCAAGTTCCAAGTGGTCAAATAAAGCATGCAATAGCTCGTTGGAAATCTTATTGGAAAGATGTAAAAATGAAGAAGATATTAGAAGATGTTATCAAAGTACTTTTTAACATATGTATCACTAAAATGATTAGAAAATTCGAAGAACAAAAGTAGACGCACTTGAGCGAAATTTCCAATAATGGTGACTTATGGAATTCATACAACGTGAATATGAAAGATTTAAATTTTTTATTAATTTATGTCTGTAATGTCATATATATATATATATATATTTGTTTGCTAGTTTGTCTATGACCTATGGGATTAGCCTGTGGTTGCGAAACCACGACTCAGGGGCATCTAATCTGTCAAAATCACTGGGATATCGCACCCGACCTGAGCCACACCAACCCTTAACATGGATGGATTTTTTGTCCCCGCATGTTTTGAACCAGTTACTTTAACATCACAGAGTTCCTTAACAACACACTCTATCACCGAATTTCCTACACCTCAGGGACTAATGTCATATATTTATTAATAAATATTTAAGATAACTTTTAATTGTATGATAACCAAACAAAGGGAGATGAAATGAAAAGTTGTAACCGAAGGAAATGAAAAGTTACAAGAAATGAAGAGTCTCTCTTATAATTGTATGAAGGGAGTGAATTTTTCCCATTGTAGCTTTGGATAGTACTCTTATCTATGATTCAATAAATATAAAAAGGAATTTGGAGATCATAAATATTTCATGACTATATATGGGATTGTTCTACATGTGTGTTGTTTCATGAGTTTTTTGAATAATTTGCTATATGACTATTTTTGTACATGTTATTTAATATTCTTATGCATCTATTATTTCTAATGGATACGGGAACGGTGTTGTAGGTGCAATTTGTAACTATTTACGTTTATATATGTTGCATTATCATTTTCATATATTGTTGTTTTCCATGAACTACTTCTTCAACCAATGATATCATCTTATACTATATATATATGTTAGAATCGCTCCTCCAGAATAGGTTAGAAATAGTTAGATTAGTTAGTTCTCATTTTCTTTAATTAGATTAGATTTATAATTAATTAGAATTATTTGGGGGATAGTTTACTATATTTCCCCTTTTTCTTTTAACTCGTATTGGAAATCAAGCCCACATATTGGTTGGAAACGCTACCCTAAACGAAAGTAGGTCTGATTGGGACCTACCATAGAGTGTTCTCCCTTACCAGCTTGATAAGCCATTTGGACCCGTCAACAAATAGCCTTAATGTTTTATAAATATTAAGTTTCCTGTTTAATCCATGAAAATTCATATTTTTTCAATAATTTTATTAGAGGTTATATTTTTCAACCATAATTCTTGAAAAAATTGTAGTAATAGTTGAGCAATCCTATGAATCCTCTAATATTCTTTAATTTTTTTGGAATTGGACATTCCACCATATCTTTAATTGGTTTATGGTCCACTTTGATGCCCTTGTAAGATATAATATGACCCAAATATTCCACTTCCTAATCACTAAAGACACATTTGGAAGCCTTTTGCAAATGGTTTTTTCTCCATTATTTTTGAGACCATTTCAACTTGTTGTACATGCTCTCGCCAGTATTTATTTTAAATTTGTATATCATAAAAAATTACTAACATAATATTTTTGAGTAAGGGTTTAAAAATAAAATTCAACAAACTTTGAAATGTGGAAGGAACAATAGTAAGGCCAAATGCCATCCCAAAAAACTCATAATGACCTTCATGTTCTCGAAATGTTTTTTTGGGTGATGTCTTCTTCTCTCATTCTAATTTGATGACATCTACAATGGAGATCCAACTTGGTAAAGAAAAATTATCCTTGTAATTCATAATAAATCATTAATAAATGATTTTGAAACTTATCTTTATTGGTGATCTTCTTGATATCTCTATAATTTGGACACATACAACATTGTTATACTAACATCATAGAATAGTAAAATCCATATACCATAGAGGATTAGGTGGAAACCCTAGCCTGGATGTGAAACCCCAGAATGATTCAGCTCCATATATGTATGCGAAGGTTGGGGGGGAGGAAGCCCCCACCTGATGATGAAGCATTATAATTTTGAGAAATGCTCATGGACTATACCAAAAGTTCCAATTCTAAACCAAATTTCCTTCTGAAGACGTAAGAGGAAATGATAGAAGCTAAAATTCCTCCAACTTTGACAAATTGTAAATCCTTCGATTTAGTAGATTATGGGCTCATAGGTTAATTTATAGGGATATGTACTAGTTAGAATAAAACTAAATGGATATCAAAGTGATATATTTTTTATTAATATAATACACATATAAATACATGATCTATGACCTTTGGGTTCATCTTCCAATAGGTCTCTTGGAATCCCGATGACAGTTCCTATTCAGTTGTGACTTTTCATATTCCTTCTCAAGTGAATAATACAAAATATTGTAACACTAACAAATTATTTTTCTAACACCCCCCCCTAAATCCAAAGGGTTGTATGTGAGTCCAAGTAGAGAGATTAAATATGGAAGCGGAAAACTGCTAATGGTTGAATGATCTTTCTGAGTCTAGTGCTTTTGGGATGGCCCAAAACCAAATGGCTACCATACGTTGATGTATTATACTAAGTGGTGGTTTAAGGAAGACCAGAAACTCTAGAACTTGTCTCTAAGGCTCAATAGGTATTACAACATTTCCTAATTTAGCTAGAAGCTAATGTCTTTGCTAATTGGAAGTTCTCTGAAATGGTGGTTTAAACATGACAACAAATTTTTGTCTAGTAGAATTTTTAAGTATTCTATTAATTGGTGGCTTAGTGAAGAAGAAAAACCAAATCATGTTAATGAAATATGGTTTTGACTCTCACTCACTTGTTCCTACTCAATTGATAGGACTTTGAATCTTGAAGACTGATTGTAAATCATTAATATTATCCCCCCTTGTTTGGTATTGCTAGGATATATAAAATTTTAGACACTTAAGTGTTAGTTAAGATCTACTTGGTCTAATGTGTTTATTAGGTAAAAGTGTGTTTCTTAGTGTGTTTATTTATTATGCATTAGTATGCATTTGTAGTTAGGAAATCCGACAGTCATGATATGTTCCTGACATAGAGTGATCTAACAGTTCATATTCTCTTCGATCTTAACGACTACATTGATCTGGGGCTTAACACTCGATTGGTCCATGATATCTATTTAAAGAGAATGGAGAGCCATTTTTCGATTATCGATTGTGATAAAATATCTTGTAAAATCTCTCTATAATCGTTTTCTTTTGCATTAATAAACTGCTCCAAGTGGTCACATTGGATGGGGTCATGGATGTTTCCCCGTAGGGGTCTTACCACCTCAAAACATCGATGTGGTGATATTTGATATGGTTGTGTAAGTGGTTATTGAAGGTGTTCATCCTCTATTGCAATACCTGTGTTGTCGAACATGGTATCAGATCATGTTTGAATACCTACTCCCGTTGTAGATCGAGATCGTGAAGCCGAGTTTCCTCATCTTTGGTTTCTACCATTTTTGTACATTTTGGAGATAAGAGGACTATTCCATTGCGTCTAGAGAAATCATTTTATTTAGGAACACTTTTTTTTTTTTTTTTTTTTTCAATCGNTTTGTTTGCCCAAGATACGACCATTTCAATCAGAGAGGTATAAATCCTGAATACACCCGTTTTAAATATTTGCAGAGTATTATTTCGGTTTTATTTTGGTTTTATATTGTTTGTTTTCGAGTTGTTACTCTTTTAGATCTTCATATGCTCTTTCCCTCGCACTTTGTGCGATCTTGGAAAATTAGAAACAGATAGGAAAAGGTGCATTTTCTAGGTAAGCTAACCGAGATCTAACCCTTGTTGTCATCGAGAAGCAATTTTTTTTTCTTGTGTGAAAATATTTTTTTATGAGCATGCTCTAAAAGACCGTCTTCAACAACAACAAAAAAAAATCCTCCTACTAAACAATACAATATTTTTTCTAGCTCACTTGGTTAAAATTTTCCTTTTAAGTAAGAGGTCTTGAGTTCAAGTCTCTCTTTTTGTTACTTTTTATAAAAAAGTTCATGCTCCATTGTAAAGTGTATATTAATTCAAGTATAAAAGTGAATCACTATAAGTAGCTTTAATATTTTATTTTAGAGTTATTTTTTTTCCATGCAACTTTCTTTTATAAATTAACTTCATTGTAAAAGTGATACCCACTTCTTTTTATAAAAGTGGGTCTGTAAAAGTGAGGTTATTTGGAGGGGTATCACTAACACGTGGTTCTTTGGTTACCATTTATGTATTTTTTAAAAGGGCATAATGTTCACATCCGAAGTCTGTTTTCAGTGCATTTTTTTTTTAAAACGCCTAATTTTCAAGACATTTCCATCGAGATCATCAATTTCATTTTTAAAATCCATATTATCTACATATTTAATATGTATTCTTCCAGTTATATTTTGCTTACCAACACCAACAACCTCCAATGTAAATCCCATATGCATAATTTATTAAGAAGTAAAGGCTTGTACCAGATTACCTTACGAAAGGAAAAATAATCCACTGATGTTGATAAGAATGTCAAATGGGCTAATAGTAGTGATGAAGCATGTGGAGTGATATAAATGCCCATATCCCCTGATTTAAAGATCCACCTTCAATAAATTGATGATTGTAGGCCCTTGACCAAGTTTTGAGGATCCTTGGTCATGTTTGACCTATTTTGGGACTTCAACGGGCTGTCGAAGCGGAGATCGTGGGATATCAACCCCTTGTTTAGGGATTTTTGGGTTTTGGGCGTATGTAACGGGTATGGGGATGTCTGCCCATGGGTTTACCCATGTTTAGGCCCATTTTGTAATGTATAAATAGATGTCTAGGCGATGTAAGAAGGGACGCGAAGGATGATATAGACATTTGTGTGATGATGTGCTAAGTGCAAGTGATAGTTGTACATGATTTGTGCATACTGTGAGAATATTGCAAGGCTAAGTGCAAGTGCCTATAGGAGAGTGTGTAAAAGCTTTGTGTTGTAATCTAGCTCGAGGAAGGAGGATCTAGCAAAGTGCGCACAAATCTCCTATATTATGCGGAGTGGGATATTGTGGCAATGTGCTTGTAGAATATTGATAGAAGACAATAAAAGAGAAGAAGAGTTGGTGGACGTAGCCCCGGGCTGGGGGTGAAACACATATATCTTGTGTTATGGTTTCTTTGTGCATTATGGTTGTTTCATTGTTCATATGATTAATGCTTAGTGTACTGATGTATGCTTAGATGATTCTGATATGATAAGCTTGGTGCTAAATAATATGATTGAATTCTAGGTCTAACCTATGTGAACATGTTTAGTTCTTGAATATACTAGATCTGAGTGAATACTGCGTTAATCTGTTATTAGGGTTTATCTATGCTGTGATATAAGGTTAAATACTAATGAACTATAACTGCTAAGTGCTCTGTTAAGGTGTTACAATCATAGATTTTTGTCCCAGCTAAGGTTGCAGACATCTGATTCCTGTAACCACCCCTACCTCTACCTCGAGTGAGACTTCATCTGCTTCGAAGGTGTTGCTGAAAGGGATGGTAGTTAGAGTTTTGTTGGTTCATTGTTGAAGCGTTGAACCTTGGGTCTGCCCCTGTGCAAACAAATGGTTCCATTGCTGAGACCTGAAACTGTGATTGTTGGGAACTGAAGAAAAGAGAAATCTCTATGCATAGATCTGTTGCTCGACTTGAAAAGCTCTTTGCTAATAAAGGAGTCAAATTATCGAGAAAAGAGGTAAGATATGAACGCCTTGTGCTCTGATAGAGGTAAGAACATTGAAAATTTTTAAGATTTGAAATCTTTGTGCTCTGAGAAAAGAAAGATAAGTGGAAATTTTTGTTTCGAAAGTATGGATCTAGGTATATTTGATAAATTTTGTCCTAGCTTGAAAACTAGGGCACAATTAGAAGAAAGAATATTTGATATGAATATATCTGATAGAAATGATGAAAGGTATGTTATTCCTATGCATAGAAAGAATGTTTGGACTAACAAATGGATGCAGGATCCTACAAAGAATTTTTTACAGGTTAGTTACTGTGACCCTAGTGCGTAGTACAGGAAAGGTTGGGGATCATTTAAGAGAAAGTGAGGATTAACTCTTTGTTACAATTGCAGAAGCTGGGCCATATTGTTAAGGATTGCCCTGATAGAAGACCTAGTTGTATTTATTGTAAATATATGGACCATGAAGTTTTGGATTGCCCTAGAATGATTTCTAAGGTTGAAAGAATGAATATGAGATCAGAAAACCCTGAGGAAGATCAAGAAACTAAGACCATGGAAAAACCCTAGAAAGAATCAGAGACTATATTACTACGAATGAAAGAAACCCTGAATGGTCACATAAATGCCAACTTATCAGAGATCTCAAAAGAAAAAGAGTGCATAGAAACAAGAATAGGAGACTTCGACATTGACTGTGTTCTGGATGAGGAAACACAGGTGAATATCATGACAGAAAGAACCTGGGAAATTTTAGGAAATCCTGCTATGATTCCTTCACTGAGAGGAATACGATTATTTAGAGGAAAGTTGATAACCCTATGTGGAAGACTCACCCAGATATGTATGAGTTCTCATGGAACTTCGACAGAGGAAGATTTTGAGGTTGTTAAATTTATTGAGAACAACACCCCATTTGCTATGTTACTAGGAAAAACCTAGATTGAGAAGGATCAAGCCATAAGAAAAGAAGAGGAAGTTTTAGAATAGAAGAAGCAAGAATTAAAAGATTTCATGACTAGGAGGATAACACACTTGATTGAAGAACAAGAGAATAGATCGAAGTTGTTTAGAAACAAAAAATTGGATGTTGAAGTTGAAAGAACACAAGAAAACTCACAGAAGAGTGGAGAACCTACCCTAGATAGAGATGAAGTATTTCCCCTGAGTCCTACAAAAGAATCTCAACAACGCAAAGTTACTATGCCAAAAGGAGATAAGAATCAGAATGGAAAAATGAATATCGAGATGAGGATCATAGGGAAGAATGATAGAAAACTCAGTAAGAAGAGAGCAAAGATAGAAAAGTTGCAGAAGGTTCCAGAGGGGACTTCGCGGAAGGAAGGCTTGAAAAATTGGAACTTCGTCGGGATATCAGAACAGCGCAACATGGCACTTCGCCATGGCAAAGTGATATGACCGTTGGAAGCATTATAACTGTTAGATTGACTCCCTAAATGGTTAGAACAAAAGTTATGACCAGAAATCTCGCCATCAGACCGTTGGGACCGCACTGTAATGGACAGAGCCGCATTGATGAAGGCCTCTCGTCTATTGGAGAGATTCGTTACATCACTATCTACTTAGTCCATTGACTGTTTCACTGAGAGCACTTTTGCAAATTGTATCCAAGACAAAAGAAGAACTCATTGCTACTGTGCTGCGTTAACTGAGATTTCACCCCCCGATATATTGCATTGAGAATTCATTCATCGAACCTGAGTTATATGATCGAGGGAATGTATGTCAGACGAATTCAGCGTAGCTAAAAAGTGTGTAGAAGAAGTCTTAATCGATCTAATGGCTGAAAAAGTAATGTCCACGGGGATTCAAGCTTCATCGACGAGAGGAGTGCAAGCCTCCCCATCAACTACTTGCGGATCTGGACCATCCCGAGTTGCAGCCAAGAAAATAACCAAGCATCAAGATGACTTGGCGAATGCAAAGTTAATCCCAACTATCCTGCCTAACTACATCCTACCTTTGGTTGGCGTGGTGAGTCATGACAGTGTCCCCAGAGACTTCGATTACACCCTAGTTATTGTGTAGCTCCCGAAGGGGATACCTGTAGTTAGAACAAAACAGGATAAGATCACGACATTAAAATTCAGGGAATTCAACCTAGGGGACCACAAGAACCATAGTATGTTCACCCCTCATAGGTACTTGACTAGGACAAAGGGGAAGAAATTGGGGATAATCCCCCAAACATGGACTATGAACCTCGCATAGTCCACCATCTTGAATGTGATGAAGATTCCACATTTTGGAAGGAACCAAGAGGTTAACGCTAGTGTTAATATCCTGCTATTGTGCTACCATGGAAGCTATCTGTGACTAGACAAACACATCACAATCGATCTGACGTTGATCCATAGGATCACCAGATTGAGCATGCAGGGACCAGACCCACAAGACTTCTACCCAGGGAAGGATGCATATCGTGCTCTGGAATAGAGGATTAAGGATACCTATGGTGATGTAGAAAAGGGGATGTGAGGCTACAAGGTAGCTTCCATCTAGAATGGTGCAGTGTGCTTGGCCTGCTAGCTGATCCTAGGGAAGCTAGTGAGAAATAACAGACCTACACAGGTCATGGGGTTCGTTTTTGACCTCACAAGAAAATGTGTAGAAGGACTCCAAATGAATTGGGAAAAGTACTTAGTCAACCCTCTAGAATTGGATTTCCGCAAAGCTCAGGATCATGGCTATGCGTTACACTTTAGCTGGCTATTGATCATCATAGCATTTACTTCTTGGGAGATGCTGGAAGGTGATAACTTCTCGGACATTGATCCATTCAAGCCACTCACTGCGAAGTTCACCAAGCTCTAGTACTCGAGAGATATGGGAAAAAAATGGTAGTCAAACATGGTATTCCACACATACTATCTCCAGTTAAAGAGGGCTATTAGGGCTATCCCTCATATGACGTCGAACACCCTACACCATTTTAGACCCCTCATGAAGTTCCACGTAGATCGACACTTTATTTATATCACTATGCATACAGACAATCATAAAGAAGAGCTTCAGTCATACTATAATCTCACAGAGGAGGACCTCGAAGAGATAACTAAGTACTGGTCTGCAGAGCTCCTTATCCCTAGTGACCCCACATAAATTTATGATCCCAAACTATTTGGCAGCTCAGAGGCCACTCACAGAGAGAATGACATCCCTGGAACCAACAAAAGGAAAAAGATAGAAGAGGTACAAAACCTAAGAAATGCATCAGACGAAACTGCTTCATAATCACTTGGACAAGGAGATAATGAAGAAGTAGATAAAGAAGAGACCAATGGAAAAGAAGATCATCAGAAGCAAGGAGAAGTAACACCACCTAGGGATCTTGTTGATGAGGTTGATCCATCTAAGAAAAGAAAGGTTTCCCCCATGATACCTACCTCGCGGAATAAATCCATAGCTAGTAAGACTAAGCTGCAGACTATTCTCACACTCAATGACTTCGACTTCATCATCGCAGCCGTATCATATGCTTCACACGATATTATGCACAACACAGAAGCCAAGAAAGCAATCATGTATGAAAAAATTGACACATAACTAAGAGGGGTACAACAGGCCTTTCACTCCAGCCACACAGTTTCCACTGTGCCCCCGCCATCATAAGAACCAGAGTTGGGATATGAGCCTACCCAACTCCATAGAATAGCTGATGCGACTGAAGCTCACCTTCATCAAGCGCAAGAAGATAAAGAACATGCCAAGGTGGTTGTTGGGGCTCAGAAATGTCCTATTCTCATCCACCTTTCCCTTCATCATTCTTCACATTTCATCGCCCCATTAACCTTTCATGATATCATTTCCATAAATATACTTGGGTTTCACCTTATTGTTCTCCACTTTATTCATTT
>ML784903.1:24636-38242 GCA_009831015.1 Picea engelmannii | reverse complement strand
GGATTATATTTTGTAATAATGGGAAATAGGTTGAGAGAATAGTGGATCTGTAATAATGAGATGGTTATCTTATCTTCAAGGCTCTCATGTATAAAAGAGAGTGCTCTCTCTTCATGAGGGGGCAATTAGGATGTGATTAGAATTAGAGTAGTCATTAGGATTCAAAAGAGAAAGGGATTCTTAGCTTTGATTCATATTCTTTCATTGCTATGCTTTCATGATTGTCACTTGATTATTGTTATGTAATTCAAGATAGCTTTATTGTGTGAGCTCACATATGTCATTGTTGTTAACTCTTCACATGTTGTATTTCCCTTATGCAATTTCATGCTTTCCTAGTTAGTGTTTCAATGCTTTCTTAGATTAGTTTGATTTCAGCAACATACATTAGATTAGATTAGTTCTACTTCATTCCTGCACAAACAGTGCACGTGCTTCGTCAGTTTACGTACCCCGGGTTGACAATTAAATAGTTGGGCAAGTACTACAACATTATTATAACGACATATATTTTGCCTAACAGTGGCCTTGAAGAAATCACAACAATAAATGGTAGAGGAATGTTGAGTTGCGCAGTAGGAGAAGGATGACCTCCACACCAAGTTCGAAGAGGAGAGAGCAAAAGTCAAGCAAGAGAAAGAGAAGTTGCTTGCAGAGAAGCTCAGAATCAAAGAAGTATTCAGCAGAGCACTTCACTCTGTGACAGGCTTAGAGAAAAAGGTGGAAGAACCAGTGGAGCATCACGTAGCGCAAGTTGTGGAAGCTATCCATCAACTTCAACAAAGAATCACAGACCTAGAGCTGCAAACAATGCCAAGAACCCCATAGGAAATGCGAGACCAAAGAGAAGCCATTGCCTATAGTGCAGTTGAGAGGATCAGAGCACTCGCTCTGGAATGTAAACAAATTAGAAATAGAAGTGCACACACCTATGAGAAACTTACTGAATACCATGGACTAAAGGCACTGGGGTCACACCTCCAGGAGGAAAAGAAGCAAGCAAGGAAAGTACAGGTGCAGTTGAAACTCCTGTCAGCAGTTGAAAGGATGAAGCGATCCAAGGAATAGTGCATTGTTCAACAACAGGTCCACACCATGTAGAGCAAATTCATGGAAGTGACTCAGAGGCAACAACCAGTCCAGGACGAAGCATGCCAACTATTTGAGATGATTGAAGGCCTAGGAGCAGAGCTGGAACAAGTAGTCACTGCAGTCGAACAACACTTAGAGGGACCTATCAACGAAGCAGTTATCCAAGATTTTTTGGAGCAGGAGGCCTTGGCGCAACAACAGGTAGAAGAAGCTCAAGCCAATCTCAATTCCTTTGAAGCAGAGCTACCCACACCAGAGTGACTTAAGATGAGTCATAGGTGAGTGTTGGGGGGTTGCTGGTCCTTGACCAATTTTTGAGGATCCTTGGTCATGTTTGACCTATTTTGGGACTTCGATAGGCCGTTGAAGGTGGAGCGCAATTCGAAGCAAAGATCGTGGGATATTGGCCCCTTGATTAGGGATTTTTTGGTTTTGGGCTTATGCAACAGGTATGGGGATGTCATCCCATGGGTTTACCCATGTTTAGGCCCATTTTGTAATGTATAAATATATGTCTAGGTGATGTAAGAAGGGACACGAAGGATGGACATATGTGTGATGATGTGCTAAGTGCAAGTGATAGCTGTACATGCTTTCTGCACACTGTGAGAAGATTTCAAGGCTAAGTTCAAGTGACTGTAAGAGACTGTGTAAAGGATTTGTGTTGTAATCTAGCTCGGGGAAGGAGGATCTAGAGAAGTGCACACAAATATCATGTCCTATGTGGAGTGGGATCTTGTGGCAATGTGCATGTAGAATATTGACAGAAGACAATAAAAAAGAAGAAGAGTTGGTGGACATAGCCCCAGGCTGGGGGTGAACCATGTATATCCTGTGTTATGGTTGATTTGTGAATTATGGTTGTTTCATTGTTCATATGATTAATGCTTAGTGTATTGATGTATGTTTAGATGAGTCTGATAGGGTAAGATTAGTGCTAAATAATATGAATGAATGCTAGATCTAACCTATGTGAATGTGTTTAGTTCTTGAATATACTAGATCTGGGTGAATACTACGTTGATCTGTTGTTAGGGTTTATCTGCATTGTGAGCTAAGGTTAAATACTAATGAACTATAACTGTTAAGTGCTCTGTTAAGGTGTTACAATCACAGATCTATATCCCAGCTAACGTTGCATACATCTGAGTCCTACAACCACCCCTGCCTCTACCTCAGGTGAGACTTCATCTCCTTCGCAGGTGTTGTTGAAAGGGTCGATAGTTAGGGTTTTTTTGGTGCGTTGTTGAAGCGTTGAACCCTGGGTATGCCCCTTTGCCAACAATGATCCTGACAAATCTAGGGAAAATATGGAATATGTGTTTGGTAAACACAATATTATTTGAGCACATTAGTTAGAAAATCAAATACCGACTTTAATTCCAAATGTTTTTTCTTTCATTGAATATTATCTATCTAATTTTTAAACACTCATAATTTTATGTGAAGAATGTCAGATAAAGCAGGAGAAATATCGTTGCATCTATATTATTATTTCTAATCTAGGCAGTGCATATTTTGTGTTTGTATCTACCTTTTATGCCATGAGAGAGGCTTTAGGGAAATCTTATCAAAAACCCACTCTTGATTCCTTTTTTGATGCTTTGATTAGAGAGAAATATAAGCTTGTACAACTTGGAGTGATCAGAACTACAGTTACCTCCAAAAAAGCCTTAGTTTCTCAGCAGAAAGATAAACCCAAGAATCACAAGAAGACACATCCTTTCCACAACAATAATCAAAACAAGGGTCCCAAACCCACTCAGATAGCTTCTTCTCCTAATGGTGACAAAGGAGAAAAATCTAAAAATAAGAAAACTGACAGACATTGCAACTTTTGTGATAAATATGGTCATGATGAGTCCAAATGTTTCAAGAAGATGGAAAGATTTAGAGCAGTAAATTCTACTTATTTTGATGAGTGAATTATTGATTTTGGATAATCTTATCATATGGCTAAGAATAAAGACATATTTTATACTCTAAATGAATGTAAAACCAAGAAAATATTTGTTTGTGATGATAGATCTCTTAGTGTTTTGGGATCTAGAATAATTCAAGTAGATAATGGTCATTTCAATGATGTATTATGTGTTCCAAGTATTTCTTGTAACCTTCTATCAATATATCAAATCACTCATCCAGGTGAAGGTAAAACTGTAGACACCTCATCAAGTTGTAATCGAGGATCTAAAATATCCTAAGCATGTTCTTGCAATTGAAATTGTTTATGATATTACCAGGCTGTACAAGTTTGGAAACTTTGGGTCATCATATTTTCCATCAGTTTTTGTTGCTCATAGAAATGAATTGAGAAAACTTTGGCATGAACAGTTTGGTCATATAAATTGCCACTCATTGCAACAACTATGTAATCAACAAATGGTGACTAGTATTCCTATTGTTTCATGAAGAGATGGTGTTTGTGCCCATTGTGTTCTCGACAAACATCATCGGGACAATTTTGACAAGTGTGCCTCTTGGCACGCCTCAAGCCCTGTAAATATTATTCATAGTGAATTGTGTGGTCTACTTTATTCTCCTTCTTTTTCTGGTTACAAATATTTCTTAACATTCATTGATGACTTTTCCATACATACTTGGGTTTACTTCTTAAAACTTAAGAGCGAAGTTTTTGACAAGTTTCTAGCTTACAAGGCCCTTGTAAGAAAATGATATGGACATCAAATTCAGAGGTTAAGAACATATAATGGAGGAAAATATGTGAACAATAATTCTACAAGTTACTGCACTAAACGGGGCATCCAAATGAAACACACTATTCCATATACACCACAAGAAAATGGTGTTGTTGAGAGAAATAAACACACATTAAAAGAAATGGTTAATTGTATGATCCAATCTAAGGGATTAAGTCTAAAGTATTGGGAAGAAGCCATCAAATGTGTAAATTACATAGTATATCGAACTCCCACAAAGGATCTTAAAAGTATGACACTGGAAGAAGCATGGAATAAAATTAAACCAGATGTAAGTCACTTCTGTGTATTTAGTAGTATAGCATGGGTTTACATTCCTGATGAGAAAAAGAAAGCATTGGAGCCTAAAAGTGAGAAGTGTATATTTGTTGGTTATTCTGAGGATGTCAAAGGTTATACACATATTCAACCACATTGTAATGAAATTATTATTAGAAGAGATTTTAAATTTGATGAAAATCTCTTAGCCTGTAAGCCTAATTTGATGATTGTTCATTGTTCACTCTATGGTTCATATTCATCATTTGATCCTTCTTCTGTTTCTATTCTAGTTTTTTCTTCATATGATGATAGTGAGGATGAAAATGCACCTCATTTTTCTCACCTTCATCCATATGATTCCATTGAACCTAAACCAACACCAACACCATCGCTTCCTAGATGGGTCCGTTCAACATGAGAAGCAATTGGTTATCTTGTTGATGATCCTTCAGATTAGCATCAGACATGTTCTCAGTTATAGTGAGCCTCTTCTCTTTTGGCTCAAGTTTCAAAGACTCGTCATCCAAATACATTTGCAAAATAATCAGGTCATCTAGATTGGGATACAACAATGAATGAAGAGTATCGTTTTTTAATGGAAAACGATACTTGGGATATTATACCTCTTCCAAAAGGATGAAAACTTGTCAGATGTAAATGGGTCTATATAACTAAGTATGCATCATATGGAAGTGTTGAAAGACATAAGGCTCGGTTAGTTGCCAAAGAATTTTCCCAAGTTGAAGGAATTGACTATAATGAAACCTTTTCCCCTGTAGCCAAAATGAATTCCATCTTCCTTGTTCTTTCCCTTGCTTCCTCACATAAATGGGAGGTCCATCAGATGGATGTTAAATCTTCCTTCTTGCATGGGGATTTGAAAGAATAAATATACATGGAAAAACCTCCAGGATATGTCCATAATGAATCTATCCCTATTTTTCTCCTTAATAAATCTCTATATGGTATTAATCAAGCTCCTTGATCTTGGTATGCCAAAATGAACAACTTTCTTATTGAAAATATATTTTCTAGATGCCATTTTGATCTTAATGTCTATACCAAGAAAGTAGGAATCCATCTCATAATATTTTTCCTTTATGTTGATGACCTTATCCTTACTGGTAGTGACTCAAAACTTTTAAACCATGTGAAAACCAGCGTTAAGAAGAAATTTTAGATGACATACTTAGGTGTTTTGCACTATTTCCTTGGACTCCAAGTTTTGCAAACCAATGAAGGAATTTTTCTTTCCCAGTCTAAGTATGCTTGTGACCTTCTTAGTCACTTTCACATGAAAGATTGTAAACCAACCCCTTCTCCCTTCGAGTCTAGATTCAATCTTGTTTCCAATTGTACTTCTCCTGAAGTTGATGCCACCTTGTACCTATTATAGTCCAAAAAATCCTTACCTATTCATACAAGACATTGGCCTTTACACTTACATACTTTGCCAAAATATTGTTGAGGTTTCTTCTTAAAAAACCATTTTTTGAAAGTGTATGTTCCCTATTGAACTAATATCCCATGTATACATGTGTGTTTCATACTAGTTATCCCGTGTACATAAACGAGTTGCATACTAGTTAGCCCATGTTTACCTCCAAAAATTGCAAAAAATATAAAATTACAAGGAATTCGACAGAGTTTATAGGATATCGAGGGTTTCCTAACTATTTTACCCCTTGTATCCCATCCCCAAACTAAATAACCATCTTTTTCTCACAAAAAAGAGGTCTTGGGGTTTCATTTGACAAGACAAGAAAAAGAATAACGAAACTCTTCCAAAATCCCTTCTCCTTCTTAGCCCAAGTTTTGCATCATATTCCGAGTTTTGGATTCAGCCTTCCCCTCCAACCCTTTCTCCTTATACAACCCTTTCTCCTTTACCAAGTGATAAGTTAGTTGTGAGAATATAGCATGGGATTGATGCACTTGGAGCCATGATAGAGGATCTCAGACTTGGCTTGTGGAGCGATTGCTGACAAAGGTTGTAATCATTTTTGTTTTGAAACTTAATAAAAGAGTTTGTACTTGTAAAAAATTCGTATATTTGTATTTTTTTACTGATATATGAATTTATGTCTATATATAGACCATGAAAGTGATAATTAGATATTACATGTGTTGTAGCATTGTTTTCCTAGGCTTTTGCAGGTCATCTTTGGGAGGAGACCCACAATCTAGGAGGATGCAAGAAGCGAAAGAGGTCTATGCCGACCGCAAGCGCTAAATGTGCACCCATTGACCCTCTTTCCTCTATATTTCCATTTCATTTAGATATTTTTGGGGTATCTTAAGGGTATAACTGTCTTTTAAGGGAAGTCAACACTCTGCCTATACCTAGACCCAATATAGGGGGATTTTCCCCATAGCAGTATCGTTAATTAGTTGGTAGCCTCTTATACTTGAATCATACCCATCCTATTATTTCCGTTGTTGTTGATACTCTTTCTCGGCATAAGATAAAAGGATACTTTGGTATGCAAATACACCATGAAATCCATTGGAAATAAGATAAAAGGATACTTTGGTATGTCAGGGGTACAGTTCATTTTAGGATCCATTGTAGTTCAAGGGGGACTCCTCTATTGGTTGATTTCACTGATTCAGATTGGTCCGACGAACCTGATGATCAAAAGTCTACTAAAGGTTATGTTTTTGGCCTTGGTTTAGGACCTGTCACTTGGGCCTGTAAAAAACAACAGGCTATTTCACTTTCTTCAGTAGAAGTAGAGTACCAAGTAGTTGTAAATGCATGTTAGGAAGCCTTGTGGATTTGACAGATCCTTTCAGAGTTTGGATTCCAGCAGCAACATCCGACCATCCTTTGGTGCAAAAATAAGAGTGCCATCAAGTTTTCCAAGGCCCAGTTCAACATTAGTGTAACAAGTACATCTATATACACATGCACTTCATTAGAAATATCATTCATGATCAACTTATTGAAGTTCTCTTTTTCCCTACAGAAGATCAAGTTGTAGACATTTTCACAAAGTCTCTTACATAAGCTATTTTTTCCAAACTTTGATCTATGTTAAGAGTTCAATAAGTTGTCATTAAAGGGGGATAGGCCCTAATTCCTCCTTCCTTCTCCTATTGTGTCACTATTTTAAATCCTTCAATCATATCCCAAGTTGTTCTTAAGGGGGGGATGTTAGGATATTTAGACACTTAGGTGTTAGTTAAGATCTACTTGGTCTAATGTGCCTATTAGGTAAAAGTGTGCTTCCTTATTATGCATTTGTAGTTAGGAAATCTGATGGTCATGATATCTTCTCGACATAGAGTGATCCAACGGTTCATATTCTCCTCGATCTTAATGACTACATTGATCTATGGATTAACACCTAATTGGTCCACTATGTATATTTAAAGAGCATGGAGGGTCATTTTCCAATGATTGATTGTGACAAACTCTCTTGTAAAATATCTCTATAATCTTTTTCTTTTGCATTAATAAACTTCTCCAAGTCGTTGTGTTGGATGGGGTTGTGGATGTTTCCCCCTAGGGGTTTTTTATCATGTCAAAACATCAGTGTGTTGATATTTGATCTAGTTGTGTGAGTGGTTACTGAAGGTGTTCATCCTTTGCTGGAAAACCTGCATTTTCTAACATGTACAAGGTGACAAGATGAGAATCTTTCCACTGCAAGATATGTCAAAACTTGAGACTGAATTATTCAGTATGAACGATATATATTCTTGTATGTTGATGACCATTTCCAAGAAGTGATCCAACCATAGTGATATTTTACTCTTATAGGTTTCTTACAGTTGGAACATCTATCTTAAGGATTATTATGATTTCCACAATACTCAAAAGGGTGAATATCAAAACATTGATCCTCCATGTGTCCAACTCAATGAAAATGTTGCAATTTAGGAATCTAATCTTGAAATGGAGTAGGTGAAGATGATTTTTATTGAAGGAATCAAACACTCTAGAACTGTATTGTATTGGAATAATATGGAATGTGAAAGGTCATTTCCATTTTGTATCCAAGACCTATTTTTTTCTCGTTGTTGAATATTTCTTCTCAAGGTTTGATGATGGGATTGAAAAGTGCAAGGGGAACTTGTTTATGAAAAAAATGATCATCATTTGAATATTCTTTTGAAGTGGCATCATTGATTTTATCACGTGTTGGTATTGATAGGAATGATTCTCAATTTCAAAAAAAAGAATTTTTCTCAATAAGGACTAGATCAAAATGTAGATTCTTTTGTTGTATTTCATCTTGTTGGAGTTGTGATTCAAGTTAGAGAAATTTGATATTTTCCTGTGAATCTTGTAAATAGATTAGAACATTAGTAAGAGTTGCTTTGTTAATTTTGAATGTATTGTCAACAATAGATATTGTTATAGTATTCAATAACTCTAATAATTCATCATTTGATCCATTTAAATACCGAATTAGATCTCAAAGGGTTTCTTGCAACTCCACTCTTTAACCATCATACTCAACAATTCAAACTCAACAAATGGAGGGTGTCAGCTTCTACCGAAAATGCACCTATTTGAAATGTAATTCAACTTAATTTCAAAAATTACATGTAAACTTAAAAAAAAAATATTTGCAAGTTACAATTATTTTTTATTCGGAATTGAATTGATATTTAGGATTAAATGTGTGGTTTTTTGATCTCTATGATATTCATCACTGAAATTCTAGTTTGATTAGAACCATGTTCTATCTTGATAAAAACACCACCACCTCTTTCCTACAAATCACAGTTTTATAATAAATGGGTTGTATTGGCCACAAATGTTGGACAACTAAGAGGGGGTGTGAATCAATTGTTACCGTGCTTAAACAATTATACTTATTTTAAACTCTTTATAGAGCATTCAATGATAATCACAATAATGCAGGAAGGTAGGCAATAGAATATTCAACATCAATCACACACATGAGATATACAAAGACAGATATTTCTTGAGGAAAACCATAAAGGGAAAAACCTCTTCTTCTTGATATGATAAGTAATCTTTATTTTCTGTACATTACCATTCTTATGAGCTCCAACTCATTGTGAGGCCACCACCTCTGATTTACAAGATGAAAATTGTTGAGAGCACCAACTCTCTGGTTTCTCTAGCACCTACTAGAAGGAAGCACCTACTCCCTGAGTGTTCCAGCACCAACTGGATGGAAGCACCAACTTCCAATCACACAGGCACCAGCCTGTATAATAGAGAACGATAGTTCTCCCTTGCACCACCCTTCCACCCTAGTTTTCCTGGTTGCAACCAGATGGAATCTACAACTACCTATGTTCAAGAACTCACTTGAAACTTCTGAGGACAAAAGTCCTCCCTAGAACCTCCCTACCACCCTAAAATATAAAAACTTCATTACTTGAAACTTATTACAGTGATACATTGTTTATCAATAGCTTACCAGTCTCATCACTATTCTGCTGCACTTCTATGCTCTACCTGCATCAGTGTCTTCCTACTTGGATTCTTCTTTGATATTTATATTCTTCTACTTAGTATTTTCATGTTCACCTCGACTTCCTCTTCTTCTCTCAGATATGCATCTATGTTCTATTCACTATGCCTCTTCTGTGCATTTCGGCTGCTACCCACAACATGCTTTTTCCCCATGTGAAATTACTCTCAACAGAAGCAACCTCCTCTTCTTTGTTCTATGAATATTTATAATGCCCAGTCCTCTACCAGATAATACACCTAACTCTTCGTCCCCTCTAGTGATTACACTTAGTCTATTCTTCATCTATGGCCATTATGCTGAGACTCTTTGGCTTCTCTGGAAGCTACATTCTTAAAATCTTTTCCATCTATCAATCGTCTCTATTTTGATTCTTCATTCCACTGATAGATACCTTGAGACTCTTCATCTCCTCTGGCGATCACCCTGATATTCTTTGAATTCTCTGGTAGATGTAATCAGTCATTTTCTGCAGTTACAATCAGTC
The DNA here is from genome assembly GCA_009831015.1 of Picea engelmannii. Taxonomy (NCBI): domain Eukaryota; kingdom Viridiplantae; phylum Streptophyta; class Pinopsida; order Pinales; family Pinaceae; genus Picea; species Picea engelmannii. The sequence continues at coordinate 28,223 of ML784903.1, read as the reverse complement.
TGTCTCTAGCAGTTACTAAGAGAACCCCCACACACTCATGTCTTTGGCACCTTTTTCCCTCTCCGAGAAATCTACAAAGTGGGTGATATATCCTCTTTCTAATCCCCTACCTTCCACATGATCACGGTTGTGACTAGACACCTATCCAACAGGTGCTTCAGGACTTCACATTTTGGGATATCCAGCTGCGAGTTGCCTCAATCTTCCCAACTCGCGAAACTTTGAAATGGAGCCTAGAGTTGCTAGATTTGTCCCCAATATTCTATTGATTAGACCACAAGATATGACCACTCACTAATAAAAAAGGGTGCTTCACAGTTTCGGCGATCACCAAAGTGGATCCTAGTGACATGCTAGCTCCTCTCTAACTTTCTGCTGATGTGACCTTTCGATGTGACCGTGGGACAAATCTTTCGAGTGATTTTCAATTTCACGTTTCGTGACTTCGCATCTCGTCTCCCTAGAAAATCAACGGTCCATATCTCTCCTCGATCTGATGGCTCAGATCAAGTCAAGATTTTGTGTTTCACAAATTTGGGAGTCTCGTTACCTTCATTCTCTCGATACCCAAAATAGCGATGGTGCTAGATCGACGGTCCAGATATTTTCTTTGATCAATGGTTGTGAACAAGTCGTGATTTCACGTTTCACAATATCTCTGAATTGCTTGATGCAGTTCTCTCGATTCGTGATTCTTCTCCTTTTCTCATTTGCTACCACATGTCTTCCTCAATGATGGACGGTCCCCCTGCTTTCAGGACTTTGTAAGCCCACTTCACCTTGCACTTAAAATTTGTGTACATTCTTATGGATCCAATGATGGTCGGTCCTCATGCTCAGATCTTATAGATCAGATCTATACTCCTCCTCTGTGCTTCCTCTGGTCATTAGACTCTGATCTAATAGACATCGGGTTTTCGGGATTGGTGATCCAACGACCACTGTCGCTCCTCCTCCTCAGCTTATGCATCCTCCCGACTTGGAAGAATTTCTAAGTGTCAAAGGTTTTGCAACCTTTGATCCTTCAATGAGCCTTGATGTATGGGATCTCATTGGCGCAACTTAGAATTCCATCTCTCCTGAGCTTTGGGAAAAATTTCCCTCGGCCCTGGCGCACACTTGCGCTTTGTGTGCAACTCTACACTATTCCTCCTGGGCTTCTCGAGCTTGCTCTTCTAAGTCTTTGATGTTGTTCTTGCCATGCACACTCTACCTTTAAACCTACCAACATCAATGTTGTTCTTTTCATCAATGACAAGCACACTCTTCCTGTAAACATACCAACAATATACCACTTTGGCATTGATGGCAACCCTTAATGACTGCACTATTTTGATTAGACCTCCAACTGTAGCATTCAGACCAGACCTTTTCTCCCCTTTTGACATCAATGTAAAAGAAAACATGCTCCCCCTTAGTTTTTGTAGTACTTGTCGGAGGTATTAGATGTTCAACCAATACATACTCCCCCTGACAGGATGGACTAATTTAACTTGATAACAGGGTCATGCCCAACTGTTGGCGTAGATACTCAAACTAAGCTTGTGAAAGTGATTTAGTGAAGATATCAGTAATCCGATCTTTGGATGGAATATAATGCACAAAAACCACAGATTTGGTTACATGTTCCCTCAAGAAGTGATACTTGATGGGTATATGATTGGTCTTGGAGTGAAAGATAGGATTTTTGGACACACTAATTGCACTGGTATTATCACAATGGATTGGGATCGGTGCAATATATTTGACCTCCAAGTATGCAAGTGTCAAAATCATCCACAAAACTTGGGTACAACATGTGGCAGCTGCAATGTATTCAACTTATGTAGTTTATAAGGAAATCAAACCTTGCTTCTTGCTCAACCATGATACAAGAGAATATCCTAAGAAGAATTCACCTCCCCTCATGTTTTTCCTTTCATCCACGTAGTTAGCCCAATCAACATATGAATAGACTGATAGTTGAAAATTTTGATTCCTAGGATACCATAGGCCATAGTCCATTGTTCCTTTAAGATATCTCAATATCCTTTTGACATCTAACAAATGACTTTGTTTAGGTGCAGCTTGATACCTTCCTACTATTCCAACAACATGCATTATGTCTGGACGAGATGTTGTTATGTACAACAGGTTTCCTATCATAGACCTATATGAACTTTGATCAACATCAGGTGAGTCATCATCCTTTCTTAACTTACATCTAGTGACCATAAGTGTGCTCATAGGTTTAGAATCTTCCATTTGAAACCTTTTAAACATTTGCCTTAGGTATTTTTATTGAGAAATAAATATTCCTTCAGACCTCTGAGTAATTTGAAGACCAAGAAAAAATGACAGTTCCCCTATCATAGACATTTCAAACTCATACTGCATGGAAAAAGAAAACCATTGTACCAATGAAGCATTATTGCTACCGAAGATGATGTCATCTACGTAGACTAATACAATGAGCAAATCATTGCCCTCTATTTTGATATATAGATTGTTGTCAATTGTTCCTCTCTTGAATCCTTTGTCTTGTAGATATGTATCTAGTCTATGATACCAGGCATGAGGAGCTTGTTTTAACCCATATAAGGCTTTATTCATCTTGTAGACAAAGTCAGGGTTATCTGACAGTTGGAAACCCTCTAGTTGTTCCATATAGACTTCTTCCTTTATATCTCCATTTAGAAAAGCTAACTTGACATCCATTTGATAGACTTTAAACTGTTTATGACAAGCATAGGCAAGAAACATTCTAATTGCTTCCAATCTTGCTACGGGCACAAATGTTTCATCAAAGTCCAGTCCTTCTATTTGAGCATATGCTTTGCAGACCAATCTAGCCTTATTTATTACAATATTTCCTTGCTCATTCATATTATTTTTGTAGACCCACTTTGATCCTATTACATTTTTATCTGTTGGCCTAGGAGTGAGTTCTGAAGTATCATTCTTTTCAATATGGTCCAGTTCCTCATTCATTGATCTTAACCAATTTTCGTCTTTACTAGCCTCATTAAATTTCTTGTATTCCACCATGGATATGAATGATATATGTGATTTCTCCTTGTCTTTGATTATATTTCTCCTAGTTTGTACACCTTTGTCTTTCTCACCAATTATCTGACTTGCAAGATGATTCTTTCGAGTAATTTTGGAGGAAGGATTTGGTGTTGTCTGTTGATTTGAGTCTGTCTGAGTGTTGGCGTCTTCATCTGACTCAGAGTCTTCTTTTCCTAATTCTTGGACTTGTTCATATTCAACTTCAGTTGTTTCTTCTGTAGCAAACTCAATATTGCTCACCTCTCTTTCTGAGACTCCTTCATCAACCTTTACATCAATGCAATCAATTAATTTATGCAGCCTCTTATTATAAAATCTGTATCCTTTACTGTTTATAGCATATCCTAAGAATATTCCTTCATCAACCATGTCATCATACTTGCCAAGGTTTTCATTATTATTCTTTATGTAGCATTTACTCCCAAAGAACTTGAAGTGTTTGATTGAGGCAGGTCTTCCATACCACAATTCATAAGGTGTCTTGTCACTGTGTGGTCTGAGGTGGGCTTTGTTAAGAACATGGATTGTTGTGTGTA
>ML784903.1:0-15270 GCA_009831015.1 Picea engelmannii | reverse complement strand
GAAATTGATGAGGGCTTTTGGTTGTGGCACATGTTGAGTACATGGTTGAGACAAGTAGTTGATGAGTTGACACATACATGAAGTGTATAGTTGATGATGTTGGTACATATTGATGATTCATATTTGATGAGTAGTTGACACATTATTGGAACATACTTGGTACATGGTTGGATGCACTTGTTTATGGTACATGTTGATTACAGGTTGGTGCATGGTTGATGCACTTGTTTATGGTACATGTTGATTACAGGTTGGTGCATGGTTGATGCACTTGTTTATGGTACAAGTTGATTACAGGTTGATGCATGGTTGATGCATGGATCATATTTATTGGTACAAGTTTACAGTGGTATATCTCACAGTGATAGTGTGACAGTGGTTCCATCATTCTACCTCTACTTCAGGGTGGTAGGACGGGGCAAGGACAGGTGGTTGTAGCCACCTTCTGGTTGTAGCTGGAGAACATTGGGGGTTGTAGCTAGAGATTCAGGGAGCTGGAGCTTCCCTCAGGTTGTAGCCTGAGAAACTAGGGGGTTGGATCCTCCTTCCAGTTGCAGCTGGAAAACAAAGGAAGTTGGTGCTTCCAATGAATGTAATTATTCAAGACATATAAGAAAAAACATTCTGTGGTTTTCTCCCGATTTGGGTTTCCACGTAAAACACGGGTGTACTGTGTATGTGTGTGAATGTTTATTTATTACTGCTCATTATTGGATAATAATTCTACATTGATATAACATTTGAAGAAAAGGATTATAATTACGTTATTACTGATTCACCCCCCCTCTCAGTAATCCAACAGGGTGGTGTAAGGGAGAACTATTGTTCTGTATTATACAGGTTGGTGCCTATGTGACTGGAAGTTTGTGCTTCCATCCAGTTGGTGCTAGAACACTCAGGGAGTAGGTGCTTCCTTCTAGTATGTGCTAGAGAAACTAGAGATTTGGTGTTCTCAGCAAGTTGCAGCTTGTAAATCAGAGGTGGTAGCCTCACAATGAGTTGGAGCTCATAAGAATGATAATGTACATAAAATAAAGATTACTTATCATATCAAGAAGAAGAGGTTTTTCCCTTTATGGGTTTCCTCATGAAATATATGTCTCTATATATTTTATGTATGTGATTGATGTTGAATATTGTATTGCCTACCTTCCTGCATTATTGTGATTATCATTAAATGCTTTGTAAAGAGTTTAAAATAAGTATAATTGTTTAAGCAAGGTAAAAACTAATTCACTCGCCCTCTTAGTTGTCCAACAATTGGTATCAGAGTGGGTTCCTTTTATCTAAGGGTAGATCCTAGAGCTTAAACATGACTAGTCATGAAGGAACTTCAACCAATAAGGGCCCCCTGTTCAATGGAACAAACGTTTCCTTCTTGAAAGTTAGGATGGGAACCTACATAATGGCTTTAGGTGTAGATGTCTGGGATGTGGTAGAGACTGGTTATGTAAAGAAAGTTATACTATATAATAAGGATGAAAAGATAGAATTAAGTTTCAATGCTAAGGCTATGAATTCTATTCTGAGTGGGCTTGCATAAGAAAAATTTGTAAAAGTTATGCATTTAGAAATTGTCAAAGACATGTGGGACAAACTCATTAGCAGTTATGAAGGTAATGAGAAGGTAAAATATGCCAAGATTCAAACCTATATAGTATAGTTTGAATAGCTACAAATGAAATAAGATGAAACTATTGGGAAGTACTTTCTGAGAGTTGAAGAACGAGTAAATGTAATGAAATCACTTGGTGAAAACATTGAGGAACCCTCTTTAGTTCAGAAAATTTTGAGATCTCTGGCAGATAGGTTCAACCCAAAGGTCTCAGCTATAGAAGAACTTAATGATCTAAAATCTTTAGATTTTGATCAACTTCTAGGAACGTTGACTACATATGAAATGAGAATAGTTAAAGATAAAACCACCTCTAGAGAAGCATCATTTAAAGAAGACAAGAATGAGGATTCTGATCCTGATGAAATTGAAGAAAAATTCATGATAAGACTAAAGAAAGGATTAGGAAAGTACCAAGTCAAGTTTCCCTTCAAATGTTTTAACTATGGAAAGATAGGTCACTTTGCATCTAAATGTCCACACAAGAAACACGATCAGAATTCTGAAAGTGAAAATAGGGACAAACCCAAGCGATTTAGTAAAAAGAAAAGTTTATGCGCAAACAGTGATGACTCTTTAGAAGACACAGATAATGACTCTTCCTGTGAAGATAATATTAATGAATTTATGCTTATGGCCAAAGAGGATTATGAAAATAAAATCACAAGAAGTGATGTTGATGATGAAGAAGTTGTGGTTGACTTGGAAGGAGAATTGATCAGTGCTCTAGAAGAAATTGCTAGACTTAGATATAAGAAGAAAAAGCTCAAACAATTGTTGATACAGTTCAAAAAAGACAATAAAGAACCTGATGAAGAATTTTCCCTGCTAAAAGTGGAATTAGAAGAGGAAAAGAAAATAGAGGACATTCTGAAACAAAAATTATCAGAAAAGAAGGCAAGAAGTGAAGCCTTGGAAGAAGAGGTAGTAAAAACCAAAAAGGATATGGAGAAGTTTAAAGAATTGTGTCTCCAGAATCTTCTGAGTATTAAATCCTCAGAAGGATTAGCCCTCATTCTGAATCAGCAAAGGAATCCAAATCAGAAAATTGGTTTGGGTTATGAAGAAGGATCAAGTAGCAGCCAGCCAAGAAACAAAGAATCCATCAAGTTTGTTAAATCTACATTCATTGACAACAACGAATATGGAAAAAAAAAGGAAGATTATCAGCTACCAAGGAAGAGTGAAAGAAAAAATACCATAACTGAATTTGTAGAACAAAGAAAGAATGCACCCTCTGCTCAGAGAAATATTCAACATGGAAAACACCGACCTGCTCAAATAAGACAACCATTTTCCAAGTACCAAGGATTTTTCTATGGATATTGTTTTTCCTGTTCTAACTTTTGTCACAAAGTTGTAAACTGTTCTTTAATATTTAGGTATGAGCAATCAATACATTCAAGGTATATATATCTACTGCAACAAAGAATGAGACAACCAAGTAACAAACAACCACATACTGTAAATCATGTGATGGCTGGGAAAAGGACACAGGTTAATCATAACAATCATTATGATCCTTTATTCAATGAGCTAGAATGTTACACGTACCATAATTATGGACATAAAGCTATTGATTGTCGCTTAAGGAATTGTGAACTAGATTTGAATCCCTTTGCTAAAAATGTCAAGGTTTGGAAGAATAAAGAAAGTGACAAGTGTGGATTAGTGCTTTTAGCTTAAAGACAAAAGAACCCCTGGTACATTGACAGTGGATACTCCAAACATATGATGGGAGACAAAAGTAAGTTTATGTCTATAAGTGAAAGAAAATCAAGAAATGTTACCTTTGGAAATGATGCTCCTAGTAAAATCAAGGGTAAAGGGACGGTGAGTTTGAGTAATGGTAAAGGAAAAGACCAGGATGTTCTGCTTGTAGATGGGTTGAAACATAATTTTCTCATTGTAAGTCAAATGTGTGACAAAGGATGTGAAGTGGTGTTCATTTCCAAGGATTGCAAGATGAAGTCTGTAAACTTAGGACAAGTGGTGGCTGAAGGCATACAGACGAATAATAATGTATATGTGCTGAAAGAAGATAGAGAAGAGTGTCATCTAAGAAAACATGATGAAATCTTTTTATGGAATAGGATGCTTGGACATCTAAATTTTGATCACTTAATCAAGCTCAAAAATATTGAGGCGGTAAAAGATCTTCCAAGAATATCAAAACCACAAAAATTTGTGTGTAAACCCTGCCAAGTAAGAAAGCTAACCAGGACACATTTTAAATCCAAGATCTCTACTTCAACAGAGAAACCACTCCAACTAGTTCATATGTATTTATGTGGACCATCAAGACAGGAAGGCATAGGAAAAGAAAACTACTTCATGCTGATCATTGATGATTACTCCAAACTTACTTGGGTTGCCTTTCTCAAAGAAAAAGATGAAGCATTTGAGAAATTTAAAATATTTAAAGCCTTAAATGAGAATCAAGCAGGAAAGAGTTTAAAGGAAGTAAGTTGAGACAGAGGAGAATTTATGTCAAGTGATTTCAAGGAATTCTGTGATAAACATGGGATCAAGAGAGAATACACAATCCTAGGAACTCCACAACAAAATGGAGTAGTCGAGAGGTAAAACAGAAAAGTTCAGCAAATGGCCAGGTCAATGATGAATGAGAAGAAAATTGATCAAACCTACTAGGTAGAAGCAGTACACACAACAATCCATGTTCTTAACAAAGCCCACCTCAGACCACACAGTGACAAGACACCTTATGAATTGTGGTATGGAAGACCTGCCTCAATCAAACACTTCAAGTTCTTTGGGAGTAAATGCTACATAAAGAATAATAATGAAAACCTTGGCAAGTATGATGACATGGTTGATGAAGGAATATTCTTAGGATATGCTATAAACAGTAAAGGATACAGATTTTATAATAAGAGGCTGCATAAATTAATTGATTGCATTGATGTAAAGGTTGATGAAGGAGTCTCAGAAAGAGAGGTGAGCAATATTGAGTTTGCTACAGAAGAAACAACTGAAGTTGAATATGAACAAGTCCAAGAATTAGGAAAAGAAGACTCTGAGTCAGATGAAGACGCCAACACTCAGACAGACTCAAATCAACAGACAACACCAAATCCTTCCTCCAAAATTACTCGAAAGAATCATCTTGCAAGTCAGATAATTGGTGAGAAAGACAAAGGTGTACAAACTAGGAGAAATATAATCAAAGACAAGGAGAAATCACATATATCATTCATATCCATGGTGGAATACAAGAAATTTAATGAGGCTAGTAAAGACGAAAATTGGTTAAGATCAATGAATGAGGAACTGGACCATATTGAAAAGAATGATACTTCAGAACTCACTCCTAGGCCAACAGATAAAAATGTAATAGGATCAAAGTGGGTCTACAAAAATAATATGAATGAGCAAGGAAATATTGTAATAAATAAGGCTAGATTGGTCTGCAAAGCATATGCTCAAATAGAAGGACTGGACTTTGATGAAACATTTGTGCCCGTAGCAAGATTGGAAGCAATTAGAATGTTTCTTGCCTATGCTTGTCATAAACAGTTTAAAGTCTATCAAATGGATGTCAAGTTAGCTTTTCTAAATGGAGATATAAAGGAAGAAGTCTATATGGAACAACTAGAGGGTTTCCAACTGTCAGATAACCCTGACTTTGTCTACAAGATGAATAAAGCCTTATATGGGTTAAAACAAGCTCCTCATGCCTGGTATCATAGACTAGATACATATCTACAAGACAAAGGATTCAAGAGAGGAACAATTGACAACAATCTATATATCAAAATAGAGGGCAATGATTTGCTCATTGTATTAGTCTACGTAGATGACATCATCTTCGGTAGCAATAATGCTTCATTGGTACAATGGTTTTCTTTTTCCATGCAGTATGAGTTTGAAATGTCTATGATAGGGGAACTGTCATTTTTTCTTGGTCTTCAAATTACTCAGAGGTCTGAAGGAATATTTATTTCTCAATAAAAATACCTAAGGCAAATGTTTAAAAGGTTTCAAATGGAAGATTCTAAACCTATGAGCACACTTATGGTCACTAGATGTAAGTTAAGAAAGGATGATGACTCACCTGATGTTGATCAAAGTTCATATAGGTCTATGATAGGAAACCTGTTGTACATAACAACATCTCGTCCAGACATAATGCATGTTGTTGGAATAGTAGGAAGGTATCAAGCTGCACCTAAACAAAGTCATTTGTTAGATGTCAAAAGGATATTGAGATATCTTAAAGGAACAATGGACTATGGCCTATGGTATCCTAGGAATCAAAATTTTCAACTATCAGTCTATTCATATGTTGATTGGGCTAACTACGTGGATGAAAGGAAAAACATGAGGGGAGGTGAATTCTTCTTAGGATATTCTCTTGTATCATGGTTGAGCAAGAAGCAAGGTTTGATTTCCTTATAAACTACATAAGTTGAATACATTGCAGCTGCCACATGTTGTACCCAAGTTTTGTGGATGATTTTGACACTTGCATACTTGGAGGTCAAATATATTGCACCGATCCCAATCCATTGTGATAATACCAGTGCAATTAGTGTGTCCAAAAATCCTATCTTTCACTCCAAGACCAATCATATACCCATCAAGTATCACTTCTTGAGGGAACATGTAACCAAATCTGTGGTTTTTGTGCATTATATTCCATCCAAAGATCGGATTACTGATATCTTCACTAAATCACTTTCACAAGCTTAGTTTGAGTATCTACGCCAACAGTTGGGCATGACCCTGTTATCAAGTTAAATTAGTCCATCCTGTCAGGGGGAGTATGTATTGGTTGAACATCTAATACCTCCGACAAGTACTACAAAAACTAAGGGGGAGCATGTTTTCTTTTACATTGATGTCAAAAGGGGAGAAAAGGTCTGGTCTGAATGCTACAGTTGGAGGTCTAATCAAAATAGTGCAGTCATTAAGGGTTGCCATCAATGCCAAAGTGGTATATTGTTGGTATGTTTACAGGAAGAGTGTGCTTGTCATTGATGAAAAGAACAACATTGATGTTGGTAGGTTTAAAGGTAGAGTGTGCATGGCAAGAACAACATCAAAGACTTAGAAGAGCAAGCTCGAGAAGCCCAGGAGGAATAGTGTAGAGTTGCACACAAAGCGCAAGTGTGCGCCAGGGCCGAGGGAAATTTTTCCCAAAGCTCAGGAGAGATGGAATTCTAAGTTGCGCCAATGAGATCCCATACATCAAGGCTCATTGAAGGATCAAAGGTTGCAAAACCTTTGACACTTAGAAATTCTTCCAAGTCGGGAGGATGCATAAGCTGAGGAGGAGGAGCGACAGTGGTCGTTGGATCACCAATCCCGAAAACCCGATGTCTATTAGATCAGAGTCTAATGACCAGAGGAAGCACAGAGGAGGAGTATAGATCTGATCTATAAGATCTGAGCATGAGGACCGACCATCATTGGATCCATAAGAATGTACACAAATTTTAAGTGCAAGGTGAAGTGGGCTTACAAAGTCCTGAAAGCAGGGGGACCGTCCATCATTGAGGAAGACATGTGGTAGCAAATGAGAAAAGGAGAAGAATCACGAATCGAGAGAACTGCATCAAGCAATTCAGAGATATTGTGAAACGTGAAATCACGACTTGTTCACAACCATTGATCAAAGAAAATATCTGGACCGTCGATCTAGCACCATCGCTATTTTGGGTATCGAGAGAATGAAGGTAACGAGACTCCCAAATTTGTGAAACACAAAATCTTGACTTGATCTGAGCCATCAGATCGAGGAGAGATATGGACCGTTGATTTTCTAGGGAGACGAGATGCGAAGTCACGAAACGTGAAATTGAAAATCACTCGAAAGATTTGTCCCACGGTCACATCGAAAGGTCACATCAGCAGAAAGTTAGAGAGGAGCTAGCATGTCACTAGGATCCACTTTGGTGATCGCCGAAACTGTGAAGCACCCTTTTTTATTAGTGAGTGGTCATATCTTGTGGTCTAATCAATAGAATATTGGGGACAAATCTAGCAACTCTAGGCTCCATTTCAAAGTTTCGCGAGTTGGGAAGATTGAGGCAACTCGCAGCTGGATATCCCAAAATGTGAAGTCCTGAAGCACCTGTTGGATAGGTGTCTAGTCACAACCGTGATCATGTGGAAGGTAGGGGATTAGAAAGAGGATATATCACCCACTTTGTAGATTTCTCGGAGAGGGAAAAAGGTGCCAAAGACATGAGTGTGTGGGGGTTCTCTTAGTAACTGCTAGAGACAGACTGATTGTAACTGCAGAAAATGACTGATTACATCTACCAGAGAATTCAAAGAATATCAGGGTGATCGCCAGAGGAGATGAAGAGTCTCAAGGTATCTATCAGTGGAATGAAGAATCAAAATAGAGACGATTGATAGATGGAAAAGATTTTAAGAATGTAGCTTCCAGAGAAGCCAAAGAGTCTCAGCATAATGGCCATAGATGAAGAATAGACTAAGTGTAATCACTAGAGGGGACGAAGAGTTAGGTGTATTATCTGGTAGAGGACTGGGCATTATAAATATTCATAGAACAAAGAAGAGGAGGTTGCTTCTGTTGAGAGTAATTTCACATGGGGAAAAAGCATGTTGTGGGTAGCAGCCGAAATGCACAGAAGAGGCATAGTGAATAGAACATAGATGCATATCTGAGAGAAGAAGAGGAAGTCGAGGTGAACATGAAAATACTAAGTAGAAGAATATAAATATCAAAGAAGAATCCAAGTAGGAAGACACTGATGCAGGTAGAGCATAGAAGTGCAGCAGAATAGTGATGAGACTGGTAAGCTATTGATAAACAATGTATCACTGTAATAAGTTTCAAGTAATGAAGTTTTTATATTTTAGGGTGGTAGGGAGGTTCTAGGGAGGACTTTTGTCCTCAGAAGTTTCAAGTGAGTTCTTGAACATAGGTAGTTGTAGATTCCATCTGGTTGCAACCAGGAAAACTAGGGTGGAAGGGTGGTGCAAGGGAGAACTATCGTTCTCTATTATACAGGCTGGTGCCTGTGTGATTGGAAGTTGGTGCTTCCATCCAGTTGGTGCTGGAACACTCAGGGAGTAGGTGCTTCCTTCTAGTAGGTGCTAGAGAAACCAGAGAGTTGGTGCTCTCAACAATTTTCATCTTGTAAATCAGAGGTGGTGGCCTCACAATGAGTTGGAGCTCATAAGAATGGTAATGTACAGAAAATAAAGATTACTTATCATATCAAGAAGAAGAGGTTTTTCCCTTTATGGTTTTCCTCAAGAAATATCTGTCTTTGTATATCTCATGTGTGTGATTGATGTTGAATATTCTATTGCCTACCTTCCTGCATTATTGTGATTATCATTGAATGCTCTATAAAGAGTTTAAAATAAGTATAATTGTTTAAGCACGGTAACAATTGATTCACACCCCCTCTTAGTTGTCCAACATTTGTGGCCAATACAACCCATTTATTATAAAACTGTGATTTGTAGGAAAGAGGTGGTGGTGTTTTTATCAAGATAGAACATGGTTCTAATCAAACTAGAATTTCAGTGATGAATATCATAGAGATCAAAAAACCACACATTTAATCCTAAATATCAATTCAATTCCGAATAAAAAATAATTGTAACTTGCAAATATTTTTTTTTTAAGTTTACATGTAATTTTTGAAATTAAGTTGAATTACATTTCAAATAGGTGCATTTTCGGTAGAAGCTGACACCCTCCATTTGTTGAGTTTGAATTGTTGAGTATGATGGTTAAAGAGTGGAGTTGCAAGAAACCCTTTGAGATCTAATTCGGTATTTAAATGGATCAAATGATGAATTATTAGAGTTATTGAATACTATAACAATATCTATTGTTGACAATACATTCAAAATTAACAAAGCAACTCTTACTAATGTTCTAATCTATTTACAAGATTCACAGGAAAATATCAAATTTCTCTAACTTGAATCACAACTCCAACAAGATGAAATACAACAAAAGAATCTACATTTTGATCTAGTCCTTATTGAGAAAAATTCTTTTTTTTGAAATTGAGAATCATTCCTATCAATACCAACACGTGATAAAATCAATGATGCCACTTCAAAAGAATATTCAAATGATGATCATTTTTTTCATAAACAAGTTCCCCTTGCACTTTTCAATCCCATCATCAAACCTTGAGAAGAAATATTCAACAACGAGAAAAAAATAGGTCTTGGATACAAAATGGAAATGACCTTTCACATTCCATATTATTCCAATACAATACAGTTCTAGAGTGTTTGATTCCTTCAATAAAAATCATCTTCACCTACTCCATTTCAAGATTAGATTCCTAAATTGCAACATTTTCATTGAGTTGGACACATGGAGGATCAATGTTTTGATATTCACCCTTTTGAGTATTGTGGAAATCATAATAATCCTTAAGATAGATGTTCCAACTGTAAGAAACCTATAAGAGTAAAATATCACTATGGTTGGATCACTTCTTGGAAATGGTCATCAACATACAAGAATATATATCGTTCATACTGAATAATTCAGTCTCAAGTTTTGACATATCTTGCAGTGGAAAGATTCTCATCTTGTCACCTTGTACATGTTAGAAAATGCAGGTTTTCCAGCAAAGGATGAACACCTTCAGTAACCACTCACACAACTAGATCAAATATCAACACACTGATGTTTTGACATGATAAAAAACCCCTAGGGGGAAACATCCACAACCCCATCCAACACAACGACTTGGAGAAGTTTATTAATGCAAAAGAAAAAGATTATAGAGATATTTTACAAGAGAGTTTGTCACAATCAATCATTGGAAAATGACCCTCCATGCTCTTTAAATATACATAGTGGACCAATTAGGTGTTAATCCATAGATCAATGTAGTCATTAAGATCGAGGAGAATATGAACCGTTGGATCACTCTATGTCGAGAAGATATCATGACCATCAGATTTCCTAACTACAAATGCATAATAAGGAAGCACACTTTTACCTAATAGGCACATTAGACCAAGTAGATCTTAACTAACACCTAAGTGTCTAAATATCCTAACATCCCCCCCTTAAGAACAACTTGGGATATGATTGAAGGATTTAAAATAGTGACACAATAGGAGAAGGAAGGAGGAATTAGGGCCTATCCCCCTTTAATGACAACTTATTGAACTCTTAACATAGATCAAAGTTTGGAAAAAATAGCTTATGTAAGAGACTTTGTGAAAATGTCTACAACTTGATCTTCTGTAGGGAAAAAGAGAACTTCAATAAGTTGATCATGAATGATATTTCTAATGAAGTGCATGTGTATATAGATGTACTTGTTACACTAATGTTGAACTGGGCCTTGGAAAACTTGATGGCACTCTTATTTTTGCACCAAAGGATGGTCGGATGTTGCTGCTGGAATCCAAACTCTGAAAGGATCTGTCAAATCCACAAGGCTTCCTAACATGCATTTACAACTACTTGGTACTCTACTTCTACTGAAGAAAGTGAAATAGCCTGTTGTTTTTTACAGGCCCAAGTGACAGGTCCTAAACCAAGGCCAAAAACATAACCTTTAGTAGACTTTTGATCATCAGGTTCGTCGGACCAATCTGAATCAGTGAAATCAACCAATAGAGGAGTCCCCCTTGAACTACAATGGATCCTAAAATGAACTGTACCCCTGACATACCAAAGTATCCTTTTATCTTATTTCCAATGGATTTCATGGTGTATTTGCATACCAAAGTATCCTTTTATCTTATGCCGAGAAAGAGTATCAACAACAACGGAAATAATAGGATGGGTATGATTCAAGTATAAGAGGCTACCAACTAATTAACGATACTGCTATGGGGAAAATCCCCCTATATTGGGTCTAGGTATAGGCAGAGTGTTGACTTCCCTTAAAAGACAGTTATACCCTTAAGATACCCCAAAAATATCTAAATGAAATGGAAATATAGAGGAAAGAGGGTCAATGGGTGCACATTTAGCGCTTGCGGTCGGCATAGACCTCTTTCGCTTCTTGCATCCTCCTAGATTGTGGGTCTCCTCCCAAAGATGACCTGCAAAAGCCTAGGAAAACAATGCTACAACACATGTAATATCTAATTATCACTTTCATGGTCTATATATAGACATAAATTCATATATCAGTAAAAAAATACAAATATACGAATTTTTTACAAGTACAAACTCTTTTATTAAGTTTCAAAACAAAAATGATTACAACCTTTGTCAGCAATCGCTCCACAAGCCAAGTCTGAGATCCTCTATCATGGCTCCAAGTGCATCAATCCCATGCTATATTCTCACAACTAACTTATCACTTGGTAAAGGAGAAAGGGTTGTATAAGGAGAAAGGGTTGGAGGGGAAGGCTGAATCCAAAACTCGGAATATGATGCAAAACTTGGGCTAAGAAGGAGAAGGGATTTTGGAAGAGTTTCGTTATTCTTTTTCTTGTCTTGTCAAATGAAACCCCAAGACCTCTTTTTTGTGAGAAAAAGATGGTTATTTAGTTTGGGGATGGGATACAAGGGGTAAAATAGTTAGGAAACCCTCGATATCCTATAAACTCTGTCGAATTCCTTGTAATTTTATATTTTTTGCAATTTTTGGAGGTAAACATGGGCTAACTAGTATGCAACTCGTTTATGTACACGGGATAACTAGTATGAAACACACATGTATACATGGGATATTAGTTCAATAGGGAACATACACTTTCAAAAAATGGTTTTTTAAGAAGAAACCTCAACAATATTTTGGCAAAGTATGTAAGTGTAAAGGCCAATGTCTTGTATGAATAGGTAAGGATTTTTTGGACTATAATAGGTACAAGGTGGCATCAACTTCAGGAGAAGTACAATTGGAAACAAGATTGAATCTAGACTCGAAGGGAGAAGGGGTTGGTTTACAATCTTTCATGTGAAAGTGACTAAGAAGGTCACAAGCATACTTAGACTGGGAAAGAAAAATTCCTTCATTGGTTTGCAAAACTTGGAGTCCAAGGAAATAGTGCAAAACACCTAAGTATGTCATCTAAAATTTCTTCTTAACGCTGGTTTTCACATGGTTTAAAAGTTTTGAGTCACTACCAGTAAGGATAAGGTCATCAACATAAAGGAAAAATATTATGAGATGGATTCCTACTTTCTTGGTATAGACATTAAGATCAAAATGGCATCTAGAAAATATATTTTCAATAAGAAAGTTGTTCATTTTGGCATACCAAGATCAAGGAGCTTGATTAATACCATATAGAGATTTATTAAGGAGAAAAATAGGGATAGATTCATTATGGACATATCCTGGAGGTTTTTCCATGTATATTTATTCTTTCAAATCCCCATGCAAGAAGGAAGATTTAACATCCATCTGATGGACCTCCCATTTATGTGAGGAAGCAAGGGAAAGAACAAGGAAGATGGAATTCATTTTGGCTACAGGGGAAAAGGTTTCATTATAGTCAATTCCTTCAACTTGGGAAAATTCTTTGGCAACTAACCGAGCCTTATGTCTTTCAACACTTCCATATGATGCATACTTAGTTATATAGACCCATTTACATCTGACAAGTTTTCATCCTTTTGGAAGAGGTATAATATCCCAAGTATCGTTTTCCATTAAAAAACGATACTCTTCATTCATTGTTGTATCCCAATCTAGATGACCTGATTATTTTGCAAATGTATTTGGATGACGAGTCTTTGAAACTTGAGCCAAAAGAGAAGAGGCTCACTATAACTGAGAACATGTCTGATGCTAATCTGAAGGATCATCAACAAGATAACCAATTGCTTCTCATGTTGAACGGACCCATCTAGGAAGCGATGGTGTTGGTGTTGGTTTAGGTTCAATGGAATCATATGGATGAAGGTGAGAAAAATGAGGTGCATTTTCATCCTCACTATCATCATATGAAGAAAAAACTAGAATAGAAACAGAAGAAGGATCAAATGATGAATATGAACCATAGAGTGAACAATGAACAATCATCAAATTAGGCTTACAGGCTAAGAGATTTTCATCAAATTTAAAATCTCTTCTAATAATAATTTCATTACAATGTGGTTGAATATGTGTATAACCTTTGACATCCTCAGAATAACCAACAAATATACACTTCTCACTTTTAGGCTCCAATGCTTTCTTTTTCTCATCAGGAATGTAAACCCATGCTATACTACTAAATACACAGAAGTGACTTACATCTGGTTTAATTTTATTCCATGCTTCTTCCAGTGTCATACTTTTAAGATCCTTTGTGGGAGTTCGATATACTATGTAATTTACACATTTGATGGCTTCTTCCCAATACTTTAGACTTAATCCCTTAGATTGGATCATACAATTAACCATTTCTTTTAATGTGTGTTTATTTCTCTCAACAACACCATTTTCTTGTGGTGTATATGGAATAGTGTGTTTCATTTGGATGCCCCGTTTAGTGCAGTAACTTGTAGAATTATTGTTCACATATTTTCCTCCATTATATGTTCTTAACCTCTGAATTTGATGTCCATATCATTTTCTTACAAGGGCCTTGTAAGCTAGAAACTTGTCAAAAACTTCGCTCTTAAGTTTTAAGAAGTAAACCCAAGTATGTATGGAAAAGTCATCAATGAATGTTAAGAAATATTTGTAACCAGAAAAAGAAGGAGAATAAAGTAGACCACACAATTCACTATGAATAATATTTACAGGGCTTGAGGCGTGCCAAGAGGCACACTTGTCAAAATTGTCCCGATGATGTTTGTCGAGAACACAATGGGCACAAACACCATCTCTTCATGAAACAATAGGAATACTAGTCACCATTTGTTGATTACATAGTTGTTGCAATGAGTGGCAATTTATATGACCAAACTGTTCATGCCAAAGTTTTCTCAATTCATTTCTATGAGCAACAAAAACTGATGGAAAATATGATGACCCAAAGTTTCCAAACTTGTACAGCCTGGTAATATCATAAACAATTTCAATTGCAAGAACATGCTTAGGATATTTTAGATCCTCGATTACAACTTGATGAGGTGTCTACAGTTTTACCTTCACCTGGATGAGTGATTTGATATATTGATAGAAGGTTACAAGAAATACTTGGAACACATAATACATCATTGAAATGACCATTATCTACTTGAATTATTCTAGATCCCAAAACACTAAGAGATCTATCATCACAAACAAATATTTTCTTGGTTTTACATTCATTTAGAGTATAAAATATGTCTTTATTCTTAGCCATATGATAAGATTATCCAAAATCAATAATTCACTCATCAAAATAAGTAGAATTTACTGCTCTAAATCTTTCCATCTTCTTGAAACATTTGGACTCATCATGACCATATTTATCACAAAAGTTGCAATGTCTGTCAGTTTTCTTATTTTTAGATTTTTCTCCTTTGTCACCATTAGGAGAAGAAGCTATCTGAGTGGGTTTGGGACCCTTGTTTTGATTATTGTTGTGGAAAGGATGTGTCTTCTTGTGATTCTTGGGTTTATCTTTCTGCTGAGAAACTAAGGCTTTTTTGGAGGTAACTGTAGTTCTGATCACTCCAAGTTGTACAAGCTTATATTTCTCTCTAATCAAAGCATCAAAAAAGGAATCAAGAGTGGGTTTTTGATAAGATTTCCCTAAAGCCTCTCTCATGGCATAAAAGGTAGATACAAACA
>ML784902.1:507810-518461 GCA_009831015.1 Picea engelmannii | reverse complement strand
GGGGGGGAGTAATTTTAAAGGGAAAATATCATTCTACAAGTTATAAGAATGTCATTAGGAGGGTGAACATTTGTATCATTCTACATTCTTAGAGAGAAGGGATGGTTTCTTCAAATAAATAAGATTTTGATTCTGAGACATCAACAAATTGTTCGCATACCTCTTCTGTTGGGACTAGAAAATGTGATGAGAATGCTTGTAATGCAAATGAGGCATCATATTTTTCAGCTAGTCATAAGTTTGATCATTGTGCAAGCAATTCTATTCAACATGTTCCTCAGGAAAGTCCTAAATCATAGGACTTTGAAGGAACCAGTGATGAATAGGAGAAATATGATGGTGATAAATCTATTCGAAAGTTTAATAGTAATGAAAAAAATCAAAATGTAGGTCGAAGTGGAGACTATGATCAACATTTAAATGATTGGAAAGAAAATTTTCCTCCAAGTGAGGAGTTTCAAGATACCAATGATGATTTCCAAGGCACAAATGAATATGATGAAGAATTTCCCTCAAGTGGAAATTTTAAAAGCAATGAAGATAATTATGACAATGGTGGACACTCTTTCCTGAGTGGGGGATTTAAAGACAACAATGTTGGTGATGATGAATTTCCTCCAAGTGAGGATTTTTAAGGTACCGACGAATATTTTCCTCCAAGTGAGCATTTCCAAGGAACAAATGAGGATGATGAATAATTCCCCCCAAGTGGGGATTTTAAAAGTAGTGATGATGATTATGGCAATGCTGGACAATATTTTTCAAATGAGGAATTTAAAGGAAGCAATGTTGGTGATGATGATTTTCCTCCAAGTGAGGATTTTCAAGGTTCCGATGAGGATGATGAAGATTTTCCTCCAAATGAGGATTTTCAAGCCAGTAATGGGGATGATGAAGAATTTCCCCCAAGTGGGGATTTTCAAAGTAGTGAAGATGATTGCGCCATTGGTGGACACTCTTTCCCAAGTGATAATTTAAAAGGAAACAATGTTTATGGTGACGATTTTCCTCCAAGTGAGGATTTTCAAGATATTGATGAATATTTTCAAGGCACTAAGCAAGATGGTGAAAAGTTTCCCTCAAGTGGAGATTTTGAAGCAGTGAAGATGATTATGTCAATGATGGACACAATGTTGATGATGATTTTCAAGGTACTGATGATGATGATGGAAAATTTTCTCCAAGTGAGAATCTTAATGGCATTGACAGTCTT
Source organism: Picea engelmannii (assembly GCA_009831015.1). Lineage (NCBI taxonomy): Eukaryota > Viridiplantae > Streptophyta > Pinopsida > Pinales > Pinaceae > Picea > Picea engelmannii. The sequence goes on along the minus strand of ML784902.1, from coordinate 517,248 downwards.
ATGGGTGATGATGATTTTCCTTCAAGTGAATATTTTCATGGAAGATCCAATGACATTGGTGAGGATGGTAATCATTTTTCTAGTGATTTTGATATTCCTCTAATGAACGAGATTATCAATGAAGATGATGGACCTAAGAAAGAAGATCATGTTCTCAATCATTCAACTGCAAAAAGTCAAGGTGATCACATTCTCTTGTTGAATATCCTGATAATGTTTTGCTTGATATTCCTTTTGGTGATGAGGAAAATCCTTCTAGTGAGAATGATGAAATAGTGGAGACATTGAAAAGAAATATTGTTTCTAGGACCGGGACTAGACCTTTTAATATCAATCCAAATCATTCTAGTTATACAAGGTCTAGGAAAGAATTTCTCACTAAATCAATTTCCATAAGTGAATTGATTTCAAGTGAATGTTGTCAAAAGAATTGTTTGAAAATCATGGACTACATGTATGCCTTGAATAAAAGGAAGATATATTTTTCAATGAATAAGAGAATGAAAAATTCATATTTGATGGGGTGTATGATATATGCCAATACATGATATGATTATCACATTGGGAATATTTTACTTTGCAGAAAGGATTTCAAAAAAATTCACTCAATTGGTAATCTTCGTCTATCAATAATCCAGACAAGGTTGGAAAAAGATCGTTCATTTTATTCAAAGGTACAACATGGATGAGAGAGTGGGCCATTGACAAACACTACATTGTCATGGATGCATGATTTCTTTCCAATCATGGAGAGTGTATGCTATATAGAGACACAATACATATTCCATATAATTTCTCAAGGAGGGAAATCTACAACTTGTACAAAGGATATGCTGAAGGTGTTGAAAGAAATGGTAATTTTATTACATATGCATATTTTACAATAATATAGAACAAACAATTCAACAATGTCCGTATTCATAATAAGTCAAGGACGGGGATTTGGAGTATATGTGCTACTCTTAAATCAAGAAGAGATAAATCTAAAGGGGAAGAAAGAGGTTTGTATTTACTATTTTTTTTTTTTTTTTTAAATTGGATAGTTATCAACTATGAAAACATATGATCAATATTTTTATTTTGTGTCATGTGCAGATTCTATAGTCAAAGAACTTCAAGAACATCAAAATCAACAATCAAGTGAAAGGAAAAAGTTGTACAAACATTGGAAGAAGTGTTATGATTCTCCAAACAAATATTTAGGTATAATAATTGATGGCATGGGCCGAAAGAAAACACTTCTACCACATTTTGTCTGTACACCCAAAAATTTACAAAAAGATAATTTCATTTAGTTTCACTTGGTTGGTTGTATGGTTTTCAATGGAAAAATGTGTCAAAGGGTTTACTTCACAGCTCCAAATATTCATAATGATGCAAATCTAACGATCACCATAATTCATCATGTGCTCACTCATTGTTCTGGAAATCTTCCTCAAAGTTCTCTATCTACAGTTGGACAACGCTAGTCGTGAAAATAAAAATCAAATTTTCTTTGGATATTTAAGCATGCTTGTTGAAATGAGAATATTTCAAAAGGTGAAAGTTGGTTTCCATCTTGTTAGACAAACTTATGATCATATTGATCAAATGTTCAGTCGTTTTTCAGTAACATTGAAGAGGAAAAATGTTGGAAGCCTACCATCATTGATCGAATGTATTAAGAAAGGATACATTTCAGAGCCTGTTTTTCATATATTAGAAGAAACTATTGACATGCAAAGATTTATTTAGTGGTCATATCGTGAAGAAAAATGTATTTAGAAACTTAATGACATTAGCTTCCAACATCAATTTTGTTTCAAAAAGTTGATGAGAAAACACTTATATGGGGAAAGCAGTATTCAACTACTACATAATGGGGGTGTTCATTAGGCTTAGCATTTTTGAAGTTTATTCTAGATCGTCCAATATTTGCATCAAAGTTATTATTTTTACAATCAGTTGCTGAAATACATAACGAATGAAGGTGTAATAGAGATGTAGATTATTTTGAATGATTGGAAGAAATAAAAAAGTCAATTAAGGATACATATGAGTACTTTGATGTTGTTGATTCTGTTTGGTGGGAGTTTTTTTTCAATAGTCAAAGTGACATAATTTCAATCTCAAAAAATGAAGATACATTGTTGAAGACTCCATTTCATTGGCCACAAAATATGCCAAATGAATCTGAAGAAACAAACATTGTTGAAGTTCAACAAGAATCTCAAGGTGCTATTGAGTTTGCACAAGCAAAGTAAAGAGAAATGTATATTGGTTTGCGAAGTTCACGTGCACAACGTGAAGCCATGGAAGACCTTTACAAGGGTTCAATACAATATATTAAGGAGGGTAGCATGATTGCAGTCTTAACGACTAAAGATCCACATGGTTATCCATTCTGGATTGCAAAGGTTATAAAGATTGAGAAAAAAATGATGATGTTATTGCAATTGAAGTGCATTGGTATGCAACAAGTACACACCCATTCAATGGTGTGTACAATCCAGAGATGGTGGTTGAGAAACATGTTAATAGAAAGAGAAAAAGAAAGGGTCAAAATAAAACTTGTCATTGCATTGACCTCTTAAAATTAGATGATGTTGACATACTTGTTTATGAATTCAATTTGACAAAGGGATGAAATCTTCGCTCCAACACAACAAATATTATCAAGAGGTTTTTGCCACAAGAAATAAATTCAAGATGGGAGTCTGCTGAACCTAGTCATAGATCTAAAAGGAATTTGACATTTGAAATTTCAGAAATGAATGTAGACTCAGATGGTGCATTCATTGACAATATAGAAGAGTATGGATCATCTACATATTCATCCAATCATTCATCTGAAGACAATGTAGACTATGATGGTATTTCAGAAACCATGAGTCAATCTGAATAAGTGTTTGAAACATTTTATGTATTTTTGATCCATATGATGTTTGTATGGTAACTAGAAATGAGCATTGACCTTACATATGATTTTACATGAAGTTATGAATCATTTTTATGTTTTATGAATTATATGTTTTGATTATGGAGAATATAATAATTTTTCTTAGCTCATATGTTTTGGTTATGGACAATATAACAATACATTTAAGAAATAATTTATGTTTCATTCAGTGTAAGTTGTATTTACTTTTTTTATTAAAAGTAAAAAAATTATTAAAAAGTGATGTTGAATTTTTAAAGTATATTGTGATATTTTCATGGCATTATGTATTACCCCGTGCTCTGAGTGATAAAGTAAGATTTAAAAAGTAAGCATTTAAGGGTTGATTTTATGATTTTGTTTACAATAATGATGAGTTCTTTTACCACTTTATAAAAATGCATCATTTTCATACCCCAATTTTAGAATGGGTGCTAACGGTAGAAATAATTTTCAATTTGATGGTTGATTTTGTGGTCTTGGTTTTAATGGTACCAACTGCTAAAAATACGATTTCAAATTATCTAAAATTTTAACGTTTTGAATTTGTTTTCTTTCAAAAACATCTTTTTTTTAGGAGCTGATTTTAAGTTTTTTCTGAGACATTGTCTGAGTTTTGAAGGCCATGTTTGAAAAATGTTGTAATTTTGACCCTGTTTAAAAAAATGGTGCTACTAGTAGCACCACTTTTTGATTTGGGGGTTGACTTTGATGATTTTTATGCAAAAATATGGATTTTTTGGGCTAGAGTTATCGTTTTGAGGTCACAGTTCCCATTAAGTTGGTAACTTTGTTAATAGATATTGATGGAGGGTGTATTCCCTTATATTTCTTCAAGGGTTTGGACAAATTAACCTTGAAACAAGAAGAAACAATACAATTATGCATAAATTCCTTACCAATTCCAAGAGAGAGCAAGAAAAACCCTTCTTTATCAAGAACATTTCATCAAATCACCAAGAAAGAAGCATCCATAAATAGAGCTAGACTTCCTTCTAATAGAAAAATAAATGGCATCCACAATACATCAAGAGAGAGATAGAGCAAATTTCCCAAGTAGGGAGAAAATTTCAGCCAAGAAAGTATCTAATTCTCAAGCACATGATGATAAAATGACATTGAGGTGACCTCTATTTATATGAGGTCACCTAAAATCAATTTGTCCACTTTTTAAAATGTCAACAACAAATTAGAGAGGTCGACCTCCTCTATTTTCCCTTTACAACTTAAAATTGCAAAATACATTAAATAATTCCCTTTTTAGGGGTGACGTCATGCCCTAAAGGGCGACGTTAGGTCTCCAAGAGAAACACTTAGACTCTTGATGAATATCGTTGGGCCTAAAAAGGCCATGTGCCCTGCCACTAAGTGCTCTAGTGCATGCCATGTGTCTCCCTCTCCATCAAACCATGTCACATCACCATCAAACCATGAAAAACCCATCGAAACCCTAGCCTCCATGTGACGTCTAGGGCATAGAAGATGATGTTTTATCCCTCTAAATGCCAACGTTGAGGTGCAAGGGGCCACAATGTGATCATATCATGGTGTTTAAGTGACTCAAAGAAAACTTTCATCCTCCCAAGTGTCCAATGAAATGGGGCGCATCATCCAACATGTGGGATTCTTGCCCCTATGAAGGTCCAAGCAACCTTGTGCCTCCATGAATAAGCTTTCAGTTGGTAAGGCCCTGTAAAGACAAACAATACACCCTCCAAGGGTCCACAAGTCACAAGTACCATGCCAAGTAATCCATATTTAATAAGAGAACCACCCAAACATGTGCATAAAATCCCCCCTTTTCAAAATAAAAAAATTCTCAAAGACCTTATATAACTTGCCAAATTTAGGTATGGGAGGGTTTTCATGGTGCCCTATTGGGAATTCCTCAAGTCAAGGAGTGTTTCCCAAGAGGACCCTCTCTACGTCATGTAGAAGACTATGAGGTGGATGAGAGTGTAAATTTTGGGCATGGGGTTTCTTGACATACAAGGGCTGATATTGTCTCATTTATGGGTGTGTTTGTAGAGGGTGTGCTGCATCCTCATTTTCAATGCAACCTTTTTCCAAGCCCTTTATTTTCCATTAATTAATTAGAGTCAAAAAATTGAGTACCATATGCAAGGTAAAGTAAAGAGTACTACAATTCCACTTGAATATAGGAACACATTGAGTGCCATGTGTGATCTAGGTGGATATCAGTGGCGACCCACCTTTTTCAACTGGCTCAAAACAATTTTTTGGCAATTTTGGTAATTTACTATTTTTAGCATTTTTTAATTTCCAGGGCCATTTTGAGGGCCTAAATGAAGGTTTTTTGGGATAGAACTTCTCAATGAAAGCTGAAATCTCTTATTGATCCCCCAAAATTAATCTCCTCGATGATACCTTTCCAATGAACTATCATGAGCCCCAAACAGAGATCATATGCCAAAGTTACACCCCCAAGAAGTTGATACACCAAACTACCCAAAACGGGGTCCACAAAACTATTGGATTTTCATTTTCCGGGGTTAGGGTTTTGGATTTTGTTTATGATAAAAATTACTTTGGAACCTCATTGTAAAATCATCTTCTTGAGAATGCGAGTAGCAGACACATCTCTTCTTAGAGATAAGCTGCCACCATTCTAGCGAGTCTTTCACTTTGTATTTTTACAGTCTTTGTACATTTTCGCTCATTAATAGAAAATTGTGTCTTAATGTATCTCTATGTTTATGGTTGCATCTCTGATAAATTTATGTTATATTATTGGATATCCAAGATATCTCTGTACATTTATTTATTATATCTCCGCTCTCATTTCGTGCCGAAAATAATCCAGATCAGTGGTATTAGAGCAGGCTTCTCTTGATCATTTTTCAGTGTATGTCCCCGACGAGGTCTGAGTATAGAAATATGGGTCACGAAATTGCCTCTCTTGAATAAAATCGCTCTCGCATGTCCAGGGAACCCTCCATGGCAGAAGAAAATAAAAACAATAGAGCAGGCAATTCTATTAATCTGTTGCTTGAGCAAGCTCTCATGCGACAGAGGGAAGAAATGATGGATAATTTTTCCCACATCCTTCAATGATTGAAGATAAAAACATACACATATTCATCAAGTGACCACTTTGGAAGTACCTCTCCTTTCAAAGTACAAGTTAATTTTGATATTCCCATATTTGAAGGATAGATAGATACGAATGCCTTAGAAAAATGGTTAAATATGCTAGAAGGTTATTTCTCTGTTCATAATTTCTTTGATAGGGAAAATATCACCTTCACACTCCTTAAGGCTCTCCCCATGTCAAACATTGGTGGGAAACTTACTGGGAGAAAATTTCCACAGAGGAGTCTAGAATATATGGGGCTGAGCCTATTATCGCTCAGTTTGTAGGACAGGTTGAGTAGCTTAAAGGCAAGGGTCAAACTGGCGTAACATGAGCTTCCCCACCCACTGTCACCTCGATGGGGAGCTCTTTCTATTCAGGGTGGCTAATCCCAAGGGAGACGTCCCTAGTAATCTGGGGTATTGAAGGAAAAGGATTAGGGGGTTAAGGCTCAAAGGTTAAAATAAGCTTTCCCTTCACAGATTACTGCCAAATGGATAGTCAAAGAGAAGGAATTTCACTGAAAAGGCACCTGTTTGCGAGACAAGGCAATGATAAAACTAAAATGTGTAGCAGTGGTTAGTACTTCAAATATCAATGACTATCAATATTAAATACACATGAGCATAAATAAATGTAATTATTGACGAAGTCAATGATTGCAATTAAAGCTATGTCTTATAATATTACTTCTTCAATAAATACAAATGATAGAGCATTCAATGTACGAAATTAATCCTTGAACTAGCACAACGCCTTAACTATCATTAATATGCTTCACATATATTGTTGCTGCGTCAAACCTACTAAGGGTGATGTCAGCCCTAATCTAGGTTAGTTTTGGTAGGCAAGGAAGTGGACGTTTTGAAAATTAAGCCAATGAGAATAATCTACACATCAATGCCAATTTCTAGATGACAAAGCCACAACGTTTTATACCAAACAGGAGATCACAATGGGCATGACGTCATTAGCTAGTTAGGGTTAGTATGACACTAGGGTTAGTTATGGTTTCAATTTAAGAAAGTTTGAAAAGGTTGTTCTTTGACACAAGAATCTCAACGTTTAAGTTTTAGATTAGTGCCTTAGGGTAAATGGAGTCAAGGAGTGAGGTTAAAGGCTTGGCAGGATCTAAATCTAAGGATGGGAGAGTTAGGCTTAATGGTTCTGCAATGGCAGGGCCATGAAGTCAAAACCCTAAGGGGAGGAGGCTCATTCCGTTGTAGCTTAAGCTAGGCCTCATGCTCCTCTCTCTTTCCTTAAAACTCTTTGGCAAAAACGGCTAGCTTCAAAATATAAATCTAGGGTTGAAAAGTGTTGTGAGGCCAAGGCTCTTCAAACCCTAAAGGTCAAAACCCTAGGTGTAAACTTAATTAGGCCTAGGACGTCTTCCTTCTTCAACTTATATTCCAAATCTAACTCAAAAAAAGAAGAATTAGTGTAGCAATGGCTAGGCTATATTCCTCTAAATCAAATGGCTAAACAAGTTTTTATCATGGGGACATAAAGCAAGGAGCTACTTGTGTGCTTGCTCCCTAGGGTTTCAATGATTAAGCATAAAAATAACAATGTAACCATACATGTAAGATATTTAACCTACAACCATTCAATCAAGAAGTTTTGCATGAAAAATACACTTACAAATTCATGAAGAGCTTATCAAACCCTAGTTGTAACACCTTCCAATGATAAAAACACCATACACATGCCAAAGATAATCCTCCCAAGTGTAGCGCCTCAACTCCAAGATCCAATAATCCAAGACAAAAGACTAGAAAGAGATCTCTCACAAGAGAGTGAGTTGTGTTATGTTCAAAATGAGGCTCAACGTCCTCTACTTATATCATCCAAATGACCTTTAATTACAAAAATAGGTCATTAAAACAGCTGACAAGGCTGACTTAACAATATTACATTATTTGTCACATTAAATGCTAAAATGTCAAATTATGAGCTAAAAAGGGAGACGTCAGGCCCCTCTGAGGGAGACGTTGGCCCTTTTTGGGCAAGATCAACATCCAATAGCCAAAACGTTGGCCCTTCTAGGGCTCCTGCAAGCTTCCACATGTGCCAAATGGTCTAGGCACACTGCCACATCCTCCAGAAAATGTCCAGCCTACCCTGGGTGGTGTCCTGTCCATCAAAGACATCATCTCATCTGTAGGGGGTGATCCCCCCTAGGTCGATCTTTGCCAAAGTGTCCTGGTGAGGACGTCCTTCTGTCTTCTTCATGAAAGGGCTCATCATGATGTTGTCCTGCCTCTGCCATCCCAACATCGATATGATGGGCTCTTTAGCCCCATGGAGGTCTGAGCTAATCATCTCCCCATGTGTACCGGTCCTCTGGTACCTATCCGTCGGGTATGGTCCTGCACATCAAAGACTACGCCCTCCATGGGCTCATCAGTCCTCAGGATCATAGCAATGCAAATCATATTTCATCATTAAATTTATCAAATAAATGCATGAAATCCCTAACATATCATCTAAGAGCTCAAAGATATTACACAGATCTACTATACAAAGCTAAGGAAACCGACAGAACAACCTATTGGGTCAACACCCACAAGAGATGGAAATTTCCCTCAGAAGATCATTCAAGCCATGTTTTATGAAGTGATATGGTTTTAGGGATGTCCAGTCATAGTAAGACCAAGGGAAAGTGTTGTCTGTGGGTGCCTTTGTAGGAGGCGAGTTGTACCCGTCATGGATGCACTTTTTCCAAGCCCTTTATTGCCTTTATCCTTTTATTTATTGCTTTTCTTTCTTTTTTATTTCAAGGTCTGACCAGAGGACACTGCCTTGGCTTGGTGACCAGAGCTAACAGTGTTACCCATTGGTATCTTCGCAGAAATGATAAGGCTGGCTCGTGATGAGAACCCCTTTCCCTTGGCCATGCAACCAAAGGTCACTGCCCTGGCGTGGTGACCAGATAGTGGCAGTGTCATACCACTGGATACCTATGAACATAATGGGCCGGCTCATGATGAGACCTCCCATCCTCTTGGTTAGGTCTTGTTATATTATTTTTCTTAGGGTCCCTTTAGTTTCTTATCGAGAGGCCTTTTATTGCCTTCTCGGGGATCCCCTGGGCGAAGCATCTCTAGGTTTTATTTCCTATGGCTTTTATCTTTTACCAGCTGCTTTTACCCCCTGGGCCTTTAGCCCCTTCTTCCCACAAAACAAAGTGTAACCCTCAAAGGTCATCCTAATGACCGGACCAGGGGAGTGGGATGGATGAGCGGGGTATAAGATGTAAACATGATAAAATGGTGGGAGCGAATGATGGCTCTGCAAATCCCCCTTGGTGGCTAACCAAAACCCATGAATATCAACTCGCTAAGTCACCCCATCAATCACCCCAACAATGGTCAAGTGGATTAGTGTAAGATCCAAGCAGTCATCAGAAATGAGAGGAACCTAATGC
>ML784902.1:489564-500076 GCA_009831015.1 Picea engelmannii | reverse complement strand
AGAGAGTCGAGATATCAAGCTCTACTGCTAGCCTATTTGACATATTTACCATTCGAAGGGACGTCCACATGAACTAGCTACAATATTTCTTTACAAACATGCCTAGAAAAAAAAAAATTCTATAGTACATCACTTATTAGATGAGACCTTATCCTGAATCCCCTACACTCCACTTTTCTATGGAGAGTCTTCTTCTACCTCCATAGGAGAAACTTTAAATTTTACTTGTCCATCCTCTGAATTTCCTTGAAAGGATGATGTAGAAACTTGGTTAATGGATAATGACTGTGTAGGATGGGACAATAGTATATTTCCAACTTTAACCATTAATTGTTGAATGAACGAACAATTAGATTTCGTGATTTCTTCGTGACGTCTGAGGATTTGAAGAAGCTCTCTCTAGGAAGGTTCCATTACTATGTTGAACATGTGACCCCAGTTGCTAATGTAACCTGACCACGTACCTAAGTTTCAATTGATGTTGAAATTACTTGAATGAGTAGAGATATTCATAACAAAGGTTGACCAATGGGTACCAACATCCTCGTTTCCAAAGTTGGTTATGAAAGGACCATTAAAAGTAGACCAAACCTTCCAAAGAGCGGGCCCAATGAATAGATTAGAGTAAGATACATAATTCCTTAAGAAAAGAATATTCCTCCCATACAAAGGAATAATTTCCACAGGGTGCATCAATTAGGAGGGGGCATATACTCATAAGGACAAAGTGAAAGGGAGGAGAGAAAACCAAAAGAAAGACCCTAGCTCCTAATTATTTTAGGGATTTTTCAAGAAGTGGCAAATGATACATAGATACAAGTCAAATTCAAATCTCCAAACTATAGAATAACACAGATGATGGCCCCAAAGAAGTAGAGAGCAAGGTGAGTGATCCAAGAGGGAGAAATACCCACATAAGATGAAGTATCACCACCTTTTACCTTTTCATCCTATAAATTTAAACTTCAGAGGAAATCATCCAAGGGAATCGACACGATACTAATTTTAAACCATGCATAAAGTGACCTAGGAAACATGGAAGAAGCTATATAATTTTGAACACACATATTATACCAACTTTTCAATAGGAAGTTAAGGGAATTGAACCTAGAAAATTGGGAAACACTGATCTGCAGGGATCTAACATGCCACATAAGACACCAAACATTGACTATTCCCACCATCTTGGTTTGAGAAGAGGTCCAAGAACCACACAAATTCGAGACAAATCTTGCAGGGGAAATCCATGCAGAGTTAAAACTAGGGAACCAATCATTTCCCCAAAATATTGAATTTCATACAAATTTGTAGTTATGAGATCATAAATTTGGAAGTGTGAAGAAATGTAGGGACAACCAGGAAAATTAACATACCGATGCGCCAACTGCCACCCATTCATAAAAAAATGATAAAAACCCATAGATTAAGGTAAGTAGAGGAAGTCAAAACTATCATTTACTTCAATAACACCTTCATCTAGATTAGTTCCATGCTTAGAAAATTTATTTACGACGTTATTATGCTCATGTAGAATATGAAATGATTTGAATTCAAAATCATCAAGAAGAATTATGATGCGAGATAAGACTCTAGGAGGGATTTAGTCTCGAGATTCAATCGATTAATGATAGATTGGATTACAATCATGGAATCCCCCAATATGATAATCTTTCATATACCACTGGCCTTGGAAAGATTAATACTTTGTTGATTATTTGGGTTGGTTGTCATTGATGTCAACCCTTGAAGCAAGTCCAGTAGCAAATTCCTCTAGCCCCAACAGTATGGTTAAGGGACTTAAGTTTGTTTTAGGTATAAAGGTACGAAGATCAATATATTTGCAGGTAACACTATTCTAGATGGATAATACATGTCATTCCATTTCAAGTGATATGTGGAATGTCACATAATTCCTCACAGTTAGAGAGTTATGGTCATGTTAAGTTGGAGAACCCTCATGAGTTATCTAGAAGCCTCTAGAAGGTTAAAGAAGTCAATTTATTCTAGAAACTCCTAGAATAAGTTTACTAGTCAAAGTGGTTGTAACAAGGAGTTAATCATGAGTTAATTTGTTGCAAAAAGAAAATAATTAAAAATAAATTAGTTGCAACTAGAAGTGGTGAGTTTAATATTTATGGATAAAGTGGTTGAAAGTGGACAAAGTGGTTAGAAGTGGGTTAGCCCTAAAAGAAGGAAGTTGGGTAAAGTTAGTTAGAAGGTAACCCCTTAAGGAAGCTACTTGAAGAGTATAAATAAGAGAGCAAGGGTCTCCTATTAGAACCTATTGATCACATTGAATATCTATTTTTGTGAATTGTTATGGGTAGGTATCATTAAAAAATCTATAGCAGTGAGTCTGAACCAACAAAAAAATTGCAGGTACGAAGGGTCCAGACTATGGGTACTGAACTAGGGTTTTATTGAATACATCTGCTAGTTGTAGTACTAGAAAGGATCGAAAATCCATGGGACATAGTGGGACAAATCGAGGATACCCACGATTTTACTGAAGACAAAGTGTAGATATTGTTGGTTAAGGTTGGTTGTCATTGATGTCAACCCTTGAAGAAAGCCCCGTAGCAAAAAGGTTTGGGTAATGGAACCAAGATTGTTTGATGTAAATATGACTCATTATTTCTTTGTCATGGTTGATAAGAAGTAAATATGGATGAACTCCAAAGTGGCCCCCTTATGGTGAAAGCCCTCACGAGAAGATGCTTTGCGGAGTAAGAGAACCCATTCTTAATTGTGGAATAATGAGACGAAGGATAGTGAATTTTTTAGGGACCCTATCCTAGATGGATAGTGCTTTTCATTCCATTTCTGATGGTATGTAGAACGTCACCTAACTCCTCACGGTTAGAGAGTTATGACCATATGAAGTTGGAGAACCCAGGTTTGGGTAATGGACCCAAGTTTGTTTGATGGATAACGATATGATTTTTGATATATTTGAAGGTAATACTATTCTAGATGGATAGTACATTTCATTCAATTTCTGGTGGTATGTGGAATGTCACATAAATCCTCACGGTTTGAGAGTTATGGCCTTACAAAGTTGGAGGACCCTCATATGTCATCTAGAAGCCCCAAAAGGTCAAAGTAGACAAAGTGGTTTAAGAGTTTTTAAAAGGTAAATAATAAAGTGAAGTGATGAGTGTATTATAATTCAAAGTGAATAAAAAATAAATTATTTCAATAATAAATTTAATGGATAAAATAGAAGTGGGTTAACCCTAAAATAAGGAAAGTGGGCCAAGTGACCTAGAAGATGTTTTTAAGGAAGCTACTTGGAGAGTATAAATAAGAGGAAATGCTCTCTCATTTTAACTACACTTGAGCATATTGAACATATATAGGTTTCTGAGGTAACCAAGGATATATAAGCTGAATTTCTGAGGGAAGGTGAAGAAAAGAAGGCCGAAATGCAAGGAAGGATAAATTCTTTTGATGGTGCTTTCTAAGGTATGTTATTTACAGGTCATCTCACCATTTTCGCTATAAATTTTTTTATATAACGATTCAAACCATGAAATTTTTATTGCTTTGAGAAAACATACCCAAGTATCTGTGGTAAAAAATTAAGCTTGTGGGTAATTATATTTTGGGATTTACACTCCGTGCAAAATAGGGTTTGTGGCTAGTCCTGAAACTAGTCAAAAACAGGTGTTTCGGGTAAAAGCGTCATAACTTCTTCATAACAGATCCAAATTCAGTAGGACCAAATGTGTTGGCTAGGGTACAATATTTAGTATTATTTGTAATAGTTTCAGATCAATTCAATGAATATTTCATGCGGGGAACGCTCTACAAGGTCACTCTCTAGAATAAGACAAAATTCAACAAGGCATGCCATTTTTGCTATAACTCCTTTTCTGAGAGGTTCTAAGTAGTGACACCCGGAGGAATAGAATAAAACACACTGAAGAACATTGTGTAACAATTTGAGATATTTATACATTATAGGTTCAAAGTTATGATTACTTCAAGTTAGGGTTGTTGACTAATCCAAAACTAGGCATGTGAGACTAAAGAAAAGTTTGATGAAAATGATAGTCTCTTGTAGCCTGAGAAACTATGGGGTTGGATCCTCCTTCCAATTGCAGCTGGAAAACAAAGGAAGTTGGTGCTGCAAAAGAATGTAATTCTTCAAGACATATAAGAAAAAACATTCCGTGGTTTTCTATCGATTTGAGTTTCCATGTAAAACACTGGTGTATTGTGTATGTGTGTGATTTTTTATTTCTTACTGCTCATTATTGGATAATAATTCTACATTGATATAACATTTGAAGAAAAAGGATTATAATTACGCTATTACTGATTCACCCCCCCTCTCAGTAGTCCAACAATTGGTATCAGAGCAGGTTCCTTCAGAAATCATTTTAACCACTGAAAGGTAGATCATGGAGAGAACCAACTCATATAAAAATGGAATACCACAGTTTGATGGACATAAGTATGCTTTTTGGAGCACAATGATGAAGACATATATACATGCACATAGATTTCAAGCTTGGCAATTAATTGTAGATGGATACACAACACTAGCAGTTCCACCAACAAATGACAAAGCAGTGAAACTTGGTGAGATTAATTCCAAAGCCAAAAATACACTTTTGAATGGTCTCGGTGATACGGTATTCACCAAAGTTGCACATTGTAAATCTTCTAAGGATATTTGGGACAAGCTTTGAAATATTTATGAAGGAGATTCAAAAGTTAAAGCAACAAAGCTTCAAACTTACAGAGGTCAGTTCGAACAACTAAAAATGAAGGAAGATGAAGATATCGCAGCTTACTTCTTACGAGTCGATGAAACAATGAATGAAATCATAAGATTGGGAGAAGAAATTGAATAATCTGTAATTGTTAAAAAAGTATTAAGATCTCTTCCTATGATATTCAACCCTAAGATATCATCACTAGAAGAAAGATTGGATCTAAACTCAATAAGCATGGATGAACTGGATGGAATCTTCACAGCATATGAGATGAGAGTTGAACAAGAAAATCCAGATGTAAAAGAAGCAACCTTCAAAGCATCCAAAAGATAAAAGCAAAAGAAAAATGAACAAGAAGAATATAGCAACAACAACGACATCTCATAAGATGATGAAGAAGTGGCCAACTTTGTCAAAAGACTGAACAAGGGAACCAATGGTATCTATAGAGGTAAGCTTCATTTAATTTGTTTTAATTGTGATGGTATTGGTCATTTTTCTAACAAATGTCCTCATAATAAAAAGAGAAATGATGAAGGTTACTCAAAAGGAAGACAAACATATAAAGGTAAAAGAACTACAAATAAAGTTTTCAAGAAAATCTTTTGCACCAAAGAAAATATCTCATCATCAGATGAAGATGAAGTCAGTGACAATGAAACAGGGAGAGTTCTATTCATAGCAGTAGAAGACTCTGAAGAACAATATGAATAAGCATATGAAATTGAAGAGGCAGAAGTTGACTTCTGAGAAGAATTAATGAGTGCCATAGAAGTTATCAGAAGAGAAAAGAAGAAAAATAAGAAACTACAAACAAAACTAGATAAGAAAAAAGACACTCAAGAACTAGAACAAATGATCACAAAATTGAAGGTTCAAATAGAAGAAGATAAAATAATTGAAGAAACACTCAAATAATAGCTAGAAGGAAAGGACTGGATCATTGGAAACCTGGAAGCAGAGATTGTCACACTAAGAAAGGATATTCAAAAGAAAAATATGCAGAATAGCTCAAAAGTTCTAGATGACATTATCATGAGTAAAAAATATCATCTTGACAAGTCCAAACTTGGATACAATCAGACAGAAAAGGGATCAAGCTCCAAAACAACAGAGCAAGAATCAAATCCAAAAATCTATGTAGAAACAATCAAAGGGGATAAAAAAATATACAAGGAAGATTACAGGGACACTCCTCCACTGAGAAGATTTAGATTTCAAAATAAAAACAGATAGACATGCCTCAAGAAGAAGAAGGATTCATAAGAGCACCTCCTTTCAGAAGATCTTCAACTACCAGGTATCAAACTATATTTTTTGGTTTATGTTATGCATGTAATAATTTTGGACACAAAGCTATAAATTTTAGAGCTAACAACAGGAACAATAACTACTTTGAGAGCCATACACAAAGGGGTTATTCAAGAAGACCTAGTGAAACACAAAGAAGAAGTTAGAATAGTTTTGAATCTTATAGAACTGAAGTGGAATGTTATAAATGTAACAATTTTGGACACATGGCCAAAAATTGCAGAATGACAGTCCCTCCTAAAGAACCTCAACAGAGTCACAAACAAGAACCTAAGAAAATGACATGGATAAGAAAGCAAGATCAATATAGCAATGAAGAATGCAAAGTCGCTCTACAAGCTAAACAAAAGAAACGTGTTTGGTATGTTGACAGTGGATGTTAAAAACATATGATAGGTGATAGAGACAAGTTTCTTACATTACAAAAGGAAACAGATGGACCAGTCTCCTTCATAAGTGATGATTAAGCCAAAATCATTGGAAAAGGCACAGTCCGAATTGGGAACAACAATGAAAAGGAAAAAAATGTTCTACTAGTAAAAGATATGAAACATAATATTTTAAGTGTGAGTCAAATGTGTGACCAAGGTCATAAAGTTACTTTCTATTCACAAAAGTGTGAGATATGAAAATAAGGTTAAGAGAAATTGGTCGCTACAACTGTACGAACTTCAAGCAACATATATGTGTTAAGCGAAATTGGAAATGAAAAGTGTTGTCTAGGAAAGGAAGATGAAAGTTGGCTATGACATAGAAGAATGGGTCACATGCATTTTGATAACCTTGTCAAAGTCAAAAAAAGAGAAGCAGTCAGAGAAATGCCCCAGAACACGAAACCAACCAACACTTTATGCAAGCATTGCCAACAAGGAAAGCAAATAAAGACCAAGTTCAAATCAAAGGAATATTCAACAACAAAACCATTGGATATTGTGCATACTGATCTAGTTGGACCAACTACAACAAAAGGCTTAAAAGGTGAGATATACTTTATGTTATTAGTTGATGATTATACAAGGATGACTACAGTTTTCTTTTTCAAGAACAAGTTAGAAGCTTTTGAAAACTTCAAGATCTACAAGGAAATGGTTGAAAATGAGATGGATTCAAGAATCAAATGATTAATATCGAATAATGGAGGAGAATTCACCTCAAAGGAATTTATGGACTACTGTAGAAATCATGGAATAAAACGTCAATTCTTCGTCGCTAGGATACCTCAACAGAATGGAGTTGTTGAAAGAAAAAACATGACAGTACAAGAAATGGATTGAACAATGATATTTGATTCAAAGTTGATAGATATTTTTTGGACACAGGCAGTGCATACAAAAATTCACATTCAAAACAGAGTAATGCTAAGAAACAACACTGATAAAACTCCCTATGAGGTATGGAAAGGAAGACCAACAAATGTGAATCACTTCAGATTTTTTGGAAACAAATGCTACATCAAAAGAGAAGATGGCAGAATGGGAAAGTTTGAGTCTCGTGTGGACAAAAAAATACTTGTTGGTTACTCAAGTACAAGGAAAGAATACAAGTGTTACAATATAAGATTAAACAAAGTTGTGGAAACATCAACGTAACAATTGATGAAATAGGAAGACCAGAATCAAAGGAAGAAGAAAACAAATCAATGGAACAACTTTTCGAAGAAGAAGATGAAAAATAAGTATAAGAGGAAGATGAATATGAAGAGAATCCGATAGAAGCAGAAGAGCAAGTTCAACAAGTATCTCCAAAGACACCTAGAAAACGAGTACAAAATAATCATCCTTCAGATTAGATTATTGGAAACAAAGATACGGGAGTTGAGACTAGAAGAAAAATCCGTTCACCGGAACAAACACACCTAGCACTCTTATCTACAATTGAATCAAACTGTTTTGAAGAAGTCAGTAAGGATGAATTTTGGAATAAGGCCATGGATGAAGAAATGGATCAAATAGAGAAAAATGACACTTGGGAATTGGTTCCAAGACCAAAGAATAAGAATGTGATCGACACAAAATGGGTTTTCAAGAATAAATTGAATGAAGATGGGCAGGTTACAAGGAACAAATCTAGATTGGTATTTAAAGGATATGCACAGATTGAAGGAATCGACTTTGAAGAGACATTTGCCCCAGTTGCCAAAATGGAAGCAATCCGTTTGATTTTAGCTTATGCATGCTCCAAAAATGTTAAAGTATATCAAATGGACGTAAAATCCACTTTTCTGAATGGGGAATTTGAAGAATAAGTCTACATTGAAAAACTAGAAGGATTTCAGTTGTCAGAGAACACAGACTATGTGTGTAAATTAAAGAAGGCCTTGTATGGTCTAAAAAATGCTCCTAGAGCATGGTACTCCAGACTGGATAAGTATATGCAGTAGGCAAGGTTGAGAAAAATAAGTGCAGACAACAACCTCTACATCAAGGTAATTCAAGGTAATATTTTATTAATTGAAGTTTATGTTGATGATATTATTTTTGGTAGTGATGATGACATGTTAAGCCATAAATTTGCAAAAGACATGCATAATGAATTTGAAATGTCATTACTTGGAGAACTATCCTTCCTTCTGGGACTTCAGATACTTCAAAGCAACCAAGGAATTTTTATTTCTCAAACCAAGTATATCAGAGAAATGCTAAAGAGGTTCGAAATGGAAGATTGCAAACTAATTATCACTCCCATGCAAACAAGTTGTAAGTTGAGAAAATATGATGATTAAAAGTCTACAGATCAGAGGCAATACATGTCAATAATTGACAGACTACTATATGTGACAACATCTAGACCAGATGTAATGCAGGCAGTTGGATAGGTGGCACGATTTCAAGCAGCACCAAAGGAATCACATGTATTAACAATAAAGAGGATCTTCAGATATCTCAAAGGAAAATAAGAGTTTGGATTATGGTATCCAAAAGGAAAAGATCTATCACTTATTTCCTACACAGATGCAGATTGGGAAGGTTGTATTGATGACCAAAAAAACACGATTGGAAAAATGTTATACTTAGGTGATTGTTGGTATCATGGATAAGCAAGAAACAATCATCAATATCTCTATCTACAGCCGAGGCAGAGTATATTGCAGCAACAACATGTTGTACAAAGGTTCTTTGGATGAAACAAACTTTGACAGATATACAGGTTGTGTATGATGAGCCCACTCTAATATATTGTGATAATACAAGTGCCATCAGTATCTCAAAAAACTTGGTGATTCAGTCCAAGACGAAGTACATTCCAATCAAGTATTAGTCAGGGGGAGCAACCCCGGATGGAAATATACCTTTGCCATTGATGGAAAAGGGGGAGATATTTATCAGATGCAGAGGACAAAGACATGGTTCTAGGGGGACCATGAGTGATATGATTTTAGTATTGCATCAGAGTGTTTCCATCAATGCCAAAGGGGGAGATTGTTGATTAAGGTTGGTTGTCATTGATGTCAACCCATGAAGAAAGCCCCGTAGCACAAAGGTTTGGGTAATGGACCCAATATTGTTTGATGTAAATATGAATCATTATTGTTTTGTCCTGGTTGATAAGAAGTAAATATGGATGAACTCCAAAGTGGTCCCTGTTATCCCCGATATCTAGGGATAACTAGGAGATCATGTCTCGAGGCCCACAGGTCCTAGACATGAAGTGTCGAGAGAAGGATTCACCTAAGCATGGCCCTGGTGGGCCCATATTTCTTCTTCTTCACCAGATTTGTCCTATCAACAACAACAGCTTCCATCACCATCGACTTGGACTTGCATCAGAAAGGACTCTTGCTCCATGAGGTAATTGGTCCAAGGTATCATGGTATGTGTCATATTTGATCGTTATAACCTTCTTATATATGCATTAGGTTCCTGTCATTTCTGATAACTGCTTGGATCTTACACTAATCCACTTGACCAGTGTTGGGGTGATTGATGGGATGACTTAGCAAGATTTTATTCATGGGTTTTGGTTAGCCACCAAGGGGGATTTGCAGAGCCATCGTCCGCTCCCACCATTCTATCATTTTTCATCTTATCTCCCGCACATCTATCCCATTCCCCTAGTCTGACCATTAGGATGAACTTTGGGGTTACACTTTGTCTTGTGGGAAGAAGGGGCTAAAGGCCTAGGGGGTAAAAGTAGCTGGTAAAAGATAAAATCCATAAGAAATGAAACCTAGAGATGCTTCGCCCAGGGGATCCCCGAGAAGGCAATAAAATGCCTCTCGATAAGAAACTAAAGGGACCCTAAGAAAATTAATAAAGAAACAAGACCTAACCAAGAGGATGGGAGGTCTCATCACGAGCTGGCCCATTATGTTCATAGGTATTCAACAGTATGAAATTGCCACTATCTGGTCACCACGCCAGGGCAGTGACCTTTGGTTGCATGGCCAAGGGAAAGGGGGTCTCATCACGAGCCAACCTTATCATTTCTGTGAAGATACCAGTGGGTAACACTGTCAGCTCTGGTCACCACGCCAAGG
>ML784902.1:418527-432172 GCA_009831015.1 Picea engelmannii | reverse complement strand
CAACCGCTACCACTATAACCTCCAGGTGTGCCCACGATGCCCCTTACGCGACACACAAGGTAAGTCGGGGGGAATTGAACTCGAAACCTCATGGAACTTCATTTTCACGGCACTTGCCAATTGAGCTGCCCCCCCGGGGGCATCTTATGCTTACTTATTATTAGAATGTGTTGTACATTAATTATATTACACTCAATTCTGATCATTGAGTTCATTGTGTTATTTGACATATTTCCATTGATTATATGTCAACATTACTTTTAATAAGTTTGGATGAATGTTGGATATTTCCTACTTCGATAGTTGCACTAAAATTCATCAGTTGTAGAGAGAAACCCAAACACTATTATACACACATGTGACTACTAAAAACATTGCAAGTGTTGAAGTGTTATTGAGTTATTAAGTTCTTGAGACCTTCATTGGCATTTGTTAGATGTGAGGAGAAACTCGAATGGTTAATTATTGGTTGTTGGAGATGATGCACTCTTCCAAAAATGGGATATGTTTCTCAATACCTTTGTCTGTGACCATAGGATATCCTTGGGTATGATATTAAACATTTTTAGAGTTTCTAGCCCTAGGGGGCCAGTCATGTCACATTGGGAGTTCCTATCATGAGACCTAACCTTAACTATCTCTAACCTATTTAAGGAATGTGATAGCTTCCATTTAGGATTGATCTTTTGAGGGGTTGGCCCTTGTGTGTGAAAGGGAGTAATTGTGTTATATTGTTAGGATTTTCATTGTGTGGAATTTTTCCTCGAGATTAGTGACCCTTGGAATGGGAGAGAGAGACTTTCCATTTCCATTGATGGGTATATAGAGTTTGGATAAACCAAATCCTATGGGATGTGTTCATCCTATTCATGATTGGTGTGGGAGCACCATAAGCCTACAAGTGGTGTGTACACCATATTTGAGGGAGAGTATCTTTCCATTTTCACATTGAAACCCTATGGAGAAGAGTTAATTGTTTCACTAGAGGCTTCATCCCCCAATAGGAGGTCCATGTCTTACACTTATGTTGTTCGAATTTGGTCTAGATTTTGTTGAGGCTTATGAGGAACTATGTAGTTTTGGTCTTGATCTTAATATCCTAGTTCTAAGGAGTAATTGTGTTATATTGTTAGGATTTGCATTGTGTGGAGTTTTTCCTCGAGATTAGTGACCCTTGGAATGGGAGAGAGAGACTGCCCATTTCCATTGGTGGGTAGATAGATCTTGGATAAACCAAATCCTATAGGATGTTTTCATCCTATTCCTGATTGGTGTGGGAGAACCATAAGCCTACAAATGGTGTGTACACCATATTTGAGGGAGAGTATCTTTCACTTATCACATTGAAACCCTATGGAGAAGAGTTAATTGTTGCACTAGAGGCTTCATCCCCCAATAGGAGGTCCATTTCTTACACTTACGTTGTTCGAATTTGGTCTAGTTTTTGTTGAGGCTTATGATGAACTATGTAGTTTTTGGTCTTGATCTTGATATCCTAGTTCTAAGGAGTAATTGTGTTATATTGGTAGGATTTGCATTTTGTGGAATTTTTCCTCGAGATTAGTGACCCTTGGAATGGGAGAGAGAGACTTCCCATTTCCATTGGTGGGTAGATAGATCTTGGATAAACCAAATCCTATGGGATGTTTTCATCCTATTCCTGATTGGTGTGGGAGCACCATAAGCCTACAAGTGGTGTGTACACCATAGTTGAGGGAGAGTATCTTTCACTTATCACATTGAAACCCTATGGAGAAGAGTTAATTGTTGCACTAGAGGCTTCATCCCCCAATAGGAGGTCCATGTCTTACACTTATGTTGTGCGACACTGGTCTGGTTTTTGTTGAGGCTTATGAGGAACTATGTAGTTTTTGGTCTTGATTTTGATATCCTAGTTCTAAGGGGTTTTTCAATACCACTAGTCATACATTAGTTGGGAGGAAAATCAGATGCAAGTGTATATTCCTAAACCACTAGCTATATTATCTATAGAAGGCCTAATTTTCACTAGGAGGTGGACTTCTCAAGGTGATTAAATACAGTTCAGTGCACTAATTTATTTCTTTTGTTGTTGTTAAGGTTATAATATATATCTAACGTTTTTTTCATTATTATCATTTGAAAAGATAATTGTGGTTAAATAGTGTGTTGCTTTAAAGGATAAATAATTGTGGAATTTCATCATAATAGGTCCACAAGAGTAGGTTGTCTTGGGTTGTTTAGTGTGAGGCAACCTACTATCATGGGTCTATTACGATCATTTTTTATAATTATTCTATCTACGAAATAACAAATTTAATCATGATTTTCCTCTTTAAATAGAATAACCAATGTTACCTTAAATACACAATAGAAGTTAAATACAATGGAAGCAATAAATCAAAATATGGACCTGTATTCAAATCATCATGAGTAGTCGACTTCTTGGGGAAAGCCAAACCTTGTACAATTGGTACACATAGCTATTAGTAAATATGCAGTCTTGGTCACTTTTCCTCCCAATTAAAGAACACCCAAGGATGTTGGTCATACAATTGCCAATGTACAAAAAAATAGAAGAAATACATAAACCACCTATTGGTGGATGAAGCCTATAATGCAATAATCAAAACTTATTTGTAAGGTTGCAATGTGACAAGGGAAATACACCCTCTCTTGACTATAGTGTGTGTTTCCCCTTTAAGGGTAATAGTCCCAAAGCCACCCATCAGTCGGTGTGGTGTGTTCTAGATTCCACGAGATATCTTAATACCTATAATCCCTATTATAACCTTACCACCTATAATCCCTATTATAAACTTACCACCTATAATCCCTAACCATAGCACCTAATATATAATTATCACTCATAACCCCTAACATAACACCTAACTCATATATGCTTAACAATATCTAACACCCAACCCTTAATTTTTTTATAACCTTCACACCATATATCACATATCACCTCTTCCCTATAACCCCTAATACAATAAATCCTAACCCTTAATTCTTTTAACCCCTACATGTTAACCCTATAATCATTAACCCTTGTAACCCCTAAAATCATTGCCCGTCAACACCTAACTCATCTATCCTTAACAATATCTAACATTGACCCTATAATCTCAACCCCTATAATTATTGACCGTCAACATCTAACTCATCTATCCTTAACAATATCTAACACCCAACCCTTAAAACTTGTATAACCTTTTGATGCAGGAGCATCTCAAGCGAGCCAACGCGGAGGCAAAAGATAGTTGGAAAAGCACCCAACGCATTTTTTGAGAATGTTTAGAACCTTAAATGAAACAATTAAATGAAGGCTCACTTGTAAAATGTAAACGGACCTTGAGTGATCTGCTCTCGTCCTTAGTAGGTAGAAGGCATTTAAAGTAGTTAATGCAGGTAGATAGAATTGAATGTGTAGATTAGACAGTTTTAGAGCGCAAGAGGGAAATGGGATATAGACACCCTCATTGTGTATTGTAAGATATATGAGATTATGCAAATTGAGAGCATAGAGAAAAGAAGCAGAGAGATGTAGCGAGAATTCCATGTACAAAAGTTATGGATTAATACAAAGAAGGTTTTGATTCAGACTCATGGTGTTCAAATATTCTCTGTGTATGCATCTTTGAATGTTATGCTCATGAATGTTTTACTCTTTCTTTCATGCAATTGCTTTTATTCTATGTATGAATGGTTTCTTGTTAAATGTTTGAGTTTCAATTGTTTCTCTATCTGAGCAAGAGTTCCTGCAAGGAGTGCAGTTGAATTGTCCGCAAGGAGTGCGTTGACAGAGGGTTCATAGGTTTGTCTCTAAGAGCTCAGATAGGGTATCTTTTATTCTCATTCACACAGAAGTGCTGTTAGGCACATGAGCCGTGCAAGGAGTGTGCAAGCCAAGTAAAGTCTTAGAGTCACAGACTTGAGAAAAGTATTGAGAGACTGCTGATGCAGGTGTGTGCAAAGTCGAAAGGAATTCAACACTTGAATGTGTTTGAAGATCTGCCACAAGGAGTGCGAGCAGGGGTTTTCTGAAAGATTTGAAGTCGCGGAAAAGCTCAGAAGGATTTGAACCTTTGAAGGAGTCGAAGGAAGGCAAGAGACCAAGCATCTTGTAAGCTTGAAGGAAGGCATAGAAACATCGGACCGCAGGAGGACAAGTTTTCAAGGAAAGAGACGGACGGTCAGAATTCTCTGTGAAGAATCCGTGAAGTCCCGCGAGTCGTTAGATCTCACAGATTTGTAGGGGAGTTACGGGGATTATTTTAAAGGTGCAAGCTCAGGAGAGACAGAGATATTGATCCAAGTCAGCCAGGGACCATTGGAGCACTCGTGAAATCGTCTATCGGGATTTCTTAAGTGGAAGGGTCAAAAACTTGGTATCGAAGTTCACGAAATTGCGAAGGGTGAAGCCGTGAAGGATCAATAGGATTTTGTGGGACCATCAGAGCCAGTGAGGTGGACAGGTGGCACTCTGTCGATGTAGAAGTCAATTGAGTTGAAGTCCTGAAACAACGAGATGTCTAGTTGTGGGGCTAGCACCGAGAAACATGTCGGAGTCTGACATCTCAGGATTTCAGAGAATAGAATATCGGGATTTCAGGGTTCGTGGGCAAAGTTGTATGTTATTGCAACTCGCGAACTCACGATAGTTGACAAGTCAAAGTTTTGGAGTTTCAGGATTCGGGGGTCTGAGCGATAAGACACTTGAATGTAGGATTCACGAAATTGCGAAGTCCGATCTCCCGAAGTGCAAAGGGAGAATCCCACGAAGATTTGCTATGGGTGCGGATTTTTCGAAAGGAAAATAGAAGAGCCGTTTTAGAGTTCTTCGAGCCAGTGGAAGGGGAAAGATCCCGTGAACGTGACCTTCTAACCTGTGGGTTGAGGGAGGCTGCGCCAGGTTTGGTATCAGAGCTCAGAAAGTTTTCTTTGCTTTTTGTAGCAGGGAAAAGGAGAATTCACCATGCCGCCAAGGAGGAGGGACAGGCAAACACCTGACCCACCAGAGGAGAGGTAAATGCCGAGAAGAAGGGGTAGATAGATGACTGATCCAGCCATGGAGAGAGAGATGCGTGATCTACGAGCCAGACTCGAAGACATGGAGACATCATAGATGCGTACAGTCAGTGCTGGGGATCTTAGTGATTCTGAAAGTGAAATTGAGGCTGAACATGAAGAAGAGGAAGTTGCAGCCGAAGATGCCGCAAACGAGTGCTTGATTAGAGCAATTGCAAGAATGGGTGCAAGAGAAAAAATGGACATTCTAGTTTATGAGGGAAATCTGGATGCAGAGGATCTTCTAGACTGGATTAGAGCTCTGGACACATACTTTGACTATGAATATGTCGAAGAAGACAAGAAGGTCAAGCATGATGTCACAAGATTGAAGGGACATGCAGTATTGTGGTGGGATGAACTACAAGCTGACAGATGCTGCAAAGGCAAGCAAAAGATCAAAAGCTGGGATAGAATGATCACGAAGATGAAGGTGAAATTCATCCCCAGAGATTATCAAATTACTCTATTTCGGACGATGCAAAACTTGAGATAGAAGCTAATGACAGTGAAAGAATACACTGAAGAATTCTATAGGTTGAACATCAGGGCAGGTCATCAAGAAAGCGATGATGAAAATGTTTCCAGATACATGAATGGCCCGAGATATGACATCCAGGATGAGATGAGCATGATAACCATCTGAACGATGAAAGATGCTTATTAGATGGCTCTGAAAGCGGAAGAGAAGCTGAGCCGAAAGTAGGGTCAAAGAGGCCGAGGCATAAGTCATCCCAAAGGCAAATCAGTTGCCCAGGATAGAAACCAGAATGCCAAGGAGGACTGGAAGAAACCTCAGACTCGAACTAAGAGAGGTGGAACCTCACAACAAGGGTGATATGCTGAACAGAGAGGGAAACATACCGAACAGAGAGGAGAGTATGCTGATAATGATATTTTTCCTCGTACCAGAGGTAGAGGAAGAGGAAGAGGTGGAGTAATAACATGCTTCACATGTGGAAATAATGGACACAAGTCTTATGAGTGTCCAGACAAGAAGAAAGAGAGTGGAGAGACTCACATTGCTGAAGCCCAGAGGCGGGATGTTGAGGCAGAAGATGCCGAAGGCGGAGGATCGCTGATGATGCGGAAAGCTCTTTTGACACCAGAGGAGGAGGTGGAGAGTTTAGTTCAAAGAAACAGACTTTTCCAGACTACTTGCAAGACCAAGGATAGGGTATGCAAGGTCATCGTGGACAGTGGTAGCTTGGATAATCTCATTTCTACGGAGATGGTGGAAAATATGGAGCTAGAGACAATTGATCATCCAAGCCCATACAGAGTTTTGTGGCTACAAAAAGGACATGAGGTAACTGTCACTAAACAATGTTTAGTTGAATTTAAGATAGGAGGATATAATGATAAAATACTCTGTGATGTTATTCCCATGGATGTTTTTCATCTATTGCAGGGTAGACCGTGGCAATATGACAGGAATGTGATTCATGATGGGAGAATGAACACATACACCCTAGAGAAGAATGAGAGAACTCACATGTTGCTTCCAATCAAGGATAAGGAGGTGAGACTTGAAGTAAGCAACACTGTACTTCTCATGAGTGGGAAGGAACTTCTTACAGAGGTTAAGAAGAAAGAAGAACCGCAATTCATTGTGGTCAGGAAACCAAAGATTGTTTTGACCAACACAAGAGTAGATGATTTACCAAGAGAGATTCAGGAGCTGCTGGAAGAGTTCACTGACATAGTAGTGGACGAACTACCTCGTTCGTTGTCACTGATCAGAAGTGTGAGTCATCATATTGATCTCATACCAGGAGCTAGTTTTCCAAACAAATCCGCGTATAGATTGATGCCGCAAGAGAATGAAGAAGTCAGAAGACAAGTCCAGGATTTGTTGGACAAAGGTTTGGTCAGAGAAAGCTTGAGTCCGTGTGCTAAGGATAACCATTAGGTACATATTTCCATTGCTAAGGATGGATGATCTGATGGATTGCTTGAGTGGAGAAAATTTCTGTTCAAAGATTGATTTGAAAAATAGTTATCATCAAATCCGCATGAGAGAAGGTGATGAGTGGAAGACAGCCTTCAAAACAAATGAAGGATTGTATGAATGGATTGTTATGCCGTTTGGATTAACAAATGCGATGAGTACCTTCATGAGGTTGATGAACGAAGTCCTGAGGGAGTTCATCGGAAAATTTGTTATCGTATATCTGGATGACATACTGATTTTCAGTAAAACAGTGGCAGAGCATCTGAAACATTTGGCTACAGTGATGCAGAGGTTACAATAGGAGAAGATGTTGATAAACATGAAGAAATCCTCATTCATGAAGACAGAGCTCGTTTACTTGGGATTTGTTATTTTTGCAGATGAGTTGAGGATGGACCCAGATAAGGTGGAGGTAATCAAGAATTGGCCATCACCGAAGAATACCTTTGAGGTGAGAAGTTTTCATGGATTGGCTAGTTTCTACCGAAAATTCATTAGGAATTTTAGTGGGATTAGTGCACCGATGATGGATACAGTGAAGAAAAGACATAAGTATTTTCACTGGACTGAAGAAGCTGAGAAGAGTTTTAATCTGTTGAAGAGGAAGATTACGAAACAACCAATTTTGGTGTTGCCGGATTTCAAGAAGCCATTTCAAGTGAAATGCGATGCAAGTGGATTTGCAATAGGGGAAGTCTTGAGTCAAGATGACATGCCAATAGCATACTTCAATGAGAAGCTGAATGAAGCAAAAGTGAGTTACTCCATGTATGATAAAGAGTTTTATGCTATCATCCAGGCATTGAAAAAATGGAGGCATTACTTGATCCCGAAAGAGTTTGTCTTATACAGTGACAATCATGCACTGCAGTTTGTGACTCAACATGAAAAATTGAATCAGAGACATGTTAAATGGGTTGAATATATGCAAAATTTCACTTTTGTGATTAAACATATTTCTAGTACTGCTAACAAAGTCATTGATGCTTTGAGCAAGAAGTGTTTGCTATTGCAGGAGTTCAAAGTCAAAACATTGGGTTTTGATGATCTCAGGGACATGTACATAAATGATCCAGATTTTAAGGAGGTGTACGAAGCAGCTGAGAATCCAATTCTCAGAGATAGAAGCCAATGGGAAAAATACATGATCCAGGAAGGATTATTGTTTAAAGGTAATCAACTGTGTATTCCAAAATGCTCCATGAGGGAGAATTTGCTGAAGGAGAAGCACAGTGGGGGATTGGTTGGGCACTTTGGTCACGACAAGATGTTCACAAAGTTGAATGAATCATATTTTTGTCTGGGAATGCGAGAAGATGTCAAGAGATTCATGGACAGATGCAAAATTTGCTAGCATTCGAAGGGGAGGAAACAAAATGCAGGTTTTTATCAACCATTGCCCATACCTGAGAAGCCATGTGATGCAATCAACATGGATTTCATATTGGGGTTGACAAGAACACAAAGAGGTTTTGACTCAATCTTTGTGGTGGTGGATAAATTTTCCAAGATGGCACACTTTCTTCCATGTCAGAAGACCAGTGACGCAACTCACATTGCGAATCTGTTTTTCAAAGAAGTCATTCAACTTCACGGCTTACCAAGGAGCATAGTTTCGGATCGATACACTAAGTTCATAGGACACTTTTGGAGGAAATTATGGAAGAAGTTGGGGACTAACTTGTCGTTTAGTTCAGCTTATCATCCTCAGACAGATGGACAGATAGAATTGGTAAACAGAAGTCTGGGAGACTTGCTGAGAAGCCTGGTGATAGAACATCATAGCCAGTGGGACAACATATTACCACAGGCAGAATTTGCTTATAACGACTTAGTTAACAGAAACACAGGGTAGAGTCCATTTCAGATTGTCTATGGCATGCAGCCTAGAGGAATTTCTAAATTGAGAGATTCAGAACAGACTGCAACTAGGAGCACTAGTGCAGAAGAGTTCGTAGAGGTGATGAAGGAACTTCACAGCCAGGTGAAGGAGCATTTACAGAACTCGAGCCATGAGTATAAACAAAGAGCATATCAACACATGAGACAACTTCAGTTTGAGGTTGGTGACTTTATTCTGGCACATTTAAGAAAGGAAAGGTTCCCGAGAGGAACATATAACAAAATGAAGATGAAGAAAATTAGACCATGTAAGGTCTTGAAGAAATTTGGGGCAAATGCTTACGAGATTGAATTACCCAATGGAATCAGAATTTCTCTGATATTCAATATCTTAGATTTGTACCCATATAAACCTGAGGAAACAGGCACAGGAAGTGAACAACCAGAGGTCCAGTGGACAAAACATATGCTAGTTGTAGAAAATCCGCAAATGGAGCGCATACTGGACATAAGAGTGAGTAAGAAGACCAGGAGAAAACAATACTTTGAGTATCTGGTCAAATGGAAGAACCATCCAGTTGAAGATGCCAGCTGGGATAATGAAGCAGAGATCCAGAGGCATGGACAATCAGTGCGTGAGCTCATGGACAAGAGCCCGTGAAAAGTTTCAAGCGAGGGAGTAAACCTGGCGCAACCTCCCTCAACTCGCAGGTCAGAAGGTCACGTTCACAGGATCTTTCCCCTTCCACTGGTTTGAAGAACTTTAAAATGACTCTTCTATTCTCCTTTCAGAAAATCTGCACCCACATCAAATTCTCGTGGGATTCTCCCTTTGCACTTTGGGAGATCGGACTTCGTGATTTCACGAATCCTGCATTCGAGTGTCTTGTCACTCAAACCCCTGAATCCCGAAACACTGACTTGTTGGCTATCGTGAGTTCGTGAGTTGCGATAACATACAAATTTTCCCACGAACCCAGAAATCTCGATATTCTATTCTCCGAAATCCCGAGATGTTAGACTCTGACACGTTTCTCGGCGTAGGTCCCACAACTAGACTTCTAGTCATTTTGGGACTTCAACTCAATTGAATTATACATCTATAGAGTGCCACCTGTCCACCTCACTGGCTCCGATGGTCCCACAAAATCCTATCGATCCTTCACGGCTTCGCCCTTCGCAATTTCGTGAACTTCGATACCAAGTTTTCGACCCTTCCACTTACGAAATCTCGATAGATGATTTCATGAGTGCTCCAATGGTCCCTGGTTGACTTGGATCGATGGATCTGTCTCTCCTAAGATTGCACCTTTAAAATAATCCCCGTAACTCCCCTGCTACTCTGTGAGATCTGACGACTCGTGGGACTTCACGGATTCTTCACGGAGAATTCCGAACGTCCGTCTCTTTCCTTGAAAACTTGTCCTCCTGCGGTCCGACGTCGCTACGCCTTCCTTCAAGATTACAAGATGCTTGGTCTCTTTCCTTCCTTTGACTCCTTCAAAGGTTCAAATCCTTCTGAGCTTTCCCGTGACTTCAAATCTTTCAGAAAACCCCTGCTTGCACTCCTTGCGGCAGATCTTCAAATACATTCAAGTGTTGAATTCCTTTCGACTCTGCGCACACCTGCAGAAACAATCTCTCAATACTTCACTCAAGTCTATGACTCTAAGACTTTACTTTGGCCTGCACACTCCTTGCACGGCTCCTGTGCCTAACTGCACTTCTGTGTGAATGAGAATAAAAGCTACCCTATCTGAGCTCTCAGAGACAAACCTCGGAACCCTCTGTCAACGCACTCCTTGTGGAAAATTCAACTGCACTCCTTGCAGGAACTCTTGCTCAGATAGAGAAACAATTGAAACTCATTTCATTGCCCTTTCCTCTCAGATTTCAAACATTTAACAAGAAACCATTCATACATAGCATAAAAGCAATTGCATGAAAGAAAGAGTAAAACATTCATGAGCATAACATTCAAAGATGCATACACATAGAATATTTGAACACCATGAGTCTGAATCAAAACCTTCTTTGTATTAATCCATAACTTCTGTACATGGAATTCTCGCTACAACTCTCTGCTTCTTTTCTCTATGCTCTCAATTTGCATAATCTCATCTATCTTATAATACACAATGAGGGTGTCTATATCCCGTTTCCCTCTTGCGCTCTAAAACTGTCTAATCTACACATTCAATTCTATCTACCTGCATTAACTACTTTAAATGCCTTCTACCTACTAAGGACGAGAGCGAATCGCTCAAGTTCCGTTTACATTTTACAAGTGAGCCTTCATTTAATTGTTTCATTTAAGGTTCTAAACATTCTCAAAAAATGTGCTGGGTGCTTTTCCAACTATCTTTTTCCTCCGCACTGGCTCACTTGAGATGCTCCTGCATCACCTTTATACAAGTTATCCCATATCACCTCTTCCCTTAACCACTAATATAATAAATCCTAACCCTTAATTATTTTAAGCCCTACCTGTTAACCTCTATAACCCCTAATCAAATAAATCTTAATCCTTAATTATCTTAATTCTTTTAACCCTATTAACATATATAAATCCTAACCCTTAATTCTCTTAATTCTTTTAACCCCTACATGTTAACATCTATAGCATCTAACCCATATAACCCATATAATCCTCAATAAATCATAACCCTTAATTCTCTTAATTCTTTTAACCCCTACCTGTTGACATCTATAACATCTAACCCATATAACCCATATAATCCTTGTAACTTCTAATCCATATAATCCCTAATCCAATAAATCCCAACCCTTAATTCTTTTAACCCCTACATGTTAACATCTAGAGCCTCTAACCCATATAATGTATATAACCTCTAATCCATATAACATTTGACAACTATAACCATTAAACCCTATAACTCATATAATCCTCACCCCCATAACTTCACACCCTCAATTCTTATACTTTATAATATTTAACACTTAAAAAATTATAACTCATGAAAACCATATTTCTTATAATACCTAAAAAAACATTCTTAACACCTAAGTTATACAACCCTTAATATTAACTCCTAACATTTATAACATTTATACCTCCTAATACCATGGCCCCTATAATGTTGAACTGCTAACATCTATAAGACTTATAATACTTCATCCCTAACTACTCTAACTCATAACATCTCTAACCAATAACTCCTAAATATAATTGCTTATAGCAAATTCGTCGCAAGATTATTTACATTCGTCTCTCTTGCGACGATATCAAATGATGCTTGGATTCATTTCATATTTGGTTTATCAACTTGAAATCTCAAATCAATACTTTGCAAGATAGCTAGACCTTCAGTCAAATACAAATATGAAACTTGGAATCATTAATATATCTACTAGAACATATGAAAAATAGGGTTTATGGTTTCCATGATGAATTGATGATGGAAGAAAGTGGGTGTGTCAGTCAAATTTGAGTCCATAAACCCTCCCATATCGTTAAGGCATGCAAATAGTCTATCTAGGTCAAATTTCAATGCATACAAATACAATTTGAAAACATTTCAACGTTGGCCCCATTCACATGTCATTGTTTCCCACCTCTAGTATCTTGATGGTGTTGATTAAGAAATCAACGAAATAGAGGGATTTTTCATCAAAACTATGAAGCAGATACATTGTATATACATTAATGTATAACTTGAAATAAAAATGAAGAAAGACTGACGAAAGCCTAAAACTTGCGTCAACCAAATTGGGTACTTTGAAACAAAATTAGGGTTTATGGTTTACATGATGAATTGATGAAGGAAGAAAGTGGGTGTGTCACTCAAATTTGAGTCCAGAAACCCTCCCATATCGTTAAGGCATTCCAATAGTCTATCCATGACAAATTTCAGTGCATACAAAAACTGTTTGAATTTTTTTTAACGTTGGCCCCATTCGTAGGTCCCTGTTGCCGGTGTCTAGTCCTCATACAATTTTTGTTCCTCATTCCTTGTTACTCGTTCCTCGTTACTCTATCCTCATTCATTGACCATGGTGTAGTCCCCAAGATCCATTATTTTTATACAAAACATACTAATGGCATAAAATGTCCCACACAAAGACCAAATTAATATTCGCTACATAAGTCTTTTGTATTTTTTCAACGACTATGTAACGAATCTCAATTCTAAGAAGATTCAAATAGGACCTAAGAACCTTAAGTTATTTCCTTAACCATGGGTTACATAACACTATCATTCAATAGTAAAATTGTTACATTTCATTGTAAGGCATCATGTGTATTGAGGGCTTGAGCCACCATATCCACAAAGGAAACATACTAAGAATATTTGTCTTATGAACAATATATGGTACTATCCATTTTGAGGTTTGGCATAGAGATTGTTGTTATAGAATACACTACATTCCACCATAATACATGCCCTACACTCCTTGCAAACCATGTAACACCATTCAAATTAGACACAAAATTCTTGCGACGAATTAGTTATACTATCGACGAACTGTTTTCATCGATAGTATAGCAAATTCGTCGCAAGATTATTTACATTCATCTCTTTTGCGACGATATAAAATGATGCTTGGATTCATTTCATATTTTGTTTATCAACTTGATATCTCAAATTGATAATTTGCAAGATAGCTGGACCTTTGTTAAGAACCAAACATCAATATAGCATATAAAAACCTCAGGAAAAGTACTCAACGCCTTGAAAAAGAGATAATATCAGATAATAAGCCTCTTCGAGGGGGAAACCTCCTTTTACCCCACTTAAATGTTCAAGTGCAAGATGATTCAAAATGAAAATGTCTCCT
>ML784902.1:381570-409145 GCA_009831015.1 Picea engelmannii | reverse complement strand
GAAATCACAAAAATAATTATCAAATACGGTAAAATAAATTCAATGATTAAAATAAACATTCAAAACATTACATGATCTACGATACATTATGAAATTGAGTACCTTGACGATTTCTATTATATTCCAACCTCCATAGGTGAGGTCTCATTCTTCGTGGTTTTAAACCAGTCTCTTTTTTCCCATTGAAAAGATGTTTTTTAGTAGTACGATACCTATGGTTCTTAGGAAGAAGGTGCCTATACTCATCAAACACCATCTTTCCCAAAATTTTTGAATGACTATACTTCATCTTAGGGCCACAAAATGGACATGCAAATTTACCCTTTGTTTGAAGACCTGCAACAAATGGATTAATGTCAATTATACGATGAGATTATTTAAAAATTAAACATGCACCATGATAACATTAAAATATTATACAGTATTAAAGAGCAATATTAGAATGCTACATACCACAAAAATGTGTTAGTCGAGGGGCATCATGAATTGTCCATAAAAGTATTCCAGGAAATTTAAATTTCTTCTCCCCGATTGGCTTACATATGTCATACATTGTGATGCCAGCCCATAACTTTAGTAGCTCGTCGATAAGAGGCTCGGTATATACATTCATATATTTAACTTGGTACTTACCTAATTGTTTGAAATTACACATAATTACTATAGGAATGATATCATGTAATATATATAATTAAATAAATAAACAAAATATGTTATGCAAAAATTGAAACAAATGAAAATGTTAAATTCAAAAAATTAATGTAAACAAATACCTAGAACAATCATTGTCAACATTATGTGCTCCCTCTTTATTGACATCTAAGGAGGAATTTTATTGTTGATAACAAAAATAGGCCACACTGAGTAAATAGACCTAAGCTCTCCGAATGGATTAACACCATCAGCTGCCAATGAAAGCCTAAAATTACAAGGTTCATCTTTGAAATCTGCCCATTTTTCCTCAATTACCCTAAATGTAGAACCATCGGTAGGCATTCGAAGAAAACCATCTCCACTTCTGTTACGTGCATGGTAATCCATAAATTGTGCTATGCTTTCACACCTGAACAATCATTGCAAACGTGGAATTATGGGAATATGACGAAGAACCTTTCGAGGCACCCTTTTTGTTCCTTGACCGGTTTAGTATCTACTGATAAGACATTGCAGACATTATGTTTTCAAAGCATGTTGTCCATAATATATAATATGGTCATTAGGACATGCATCTATAATTTGATAATCCATTCCAATGTCTTTCATAATGGCATGCAAACCTCAATATGTGAGAGGTAAAATATTTGACGATGGTAACAAAAATTCACCTAACAATTTACAACATAACAAATAACCAGTTAATGTAAGAATATTAATCGTAAAAATTGCATTCTTATTTTACACATTAATTAACACTAAAAATAAATAGAAAAAAAAAACATTTGTGTATAATATGAGATGAAACATATTACATACCTTAGTATCTATGTCATACAAGTGTTCGACAAATTATTCATAACCTTTAAGTTCACTAGCAGCAATGTAGCAGAGAGAAGATTTTCTCTTGATCCTTCATAAAGTCATTTATTTTCCTTTTCTAATAGAGGTTCATCATAAATACCAGTATTTTCCCCATCCTCATCCGGTTGTGAAACAAAATCTTGGATCATTTGATTTGTCCCATCATCTTCTTGCATGGGATCATTAACTTGATTTGTCCCATCATCTTCTTCCATGAGATCCTCATTTGCTTGGTCATGATGATGTTCGTTAGCTTGTACAACATCATTTCTACTAATACTTGGTGCAATATTCTGCGGAAAGTTAGAGGGAAACTCTAACTTTATAATTACAAACAATCATGCAAAATTTCAATGGTGTTGTCTGTTTTCTGATCTGAGCATTATTTCTACAGCTTGATTTCAAAATGAGGTATACTTATGTATTTTGCCAAATTCTTTTGCTGAGTTAATGAAAGATCCTACCCATTTGAGAGCAGGACCTGGAGACATAGTCCACCAGGGACGAACTCTGTTATCAAGTTTTTGTGTTCATATCTGATGCTTATATCTCTTGATTTTTGAGTTTTCCCTTCTTTAATGGTGCACTTTAATTTATGCTCATTTAATGAAGTTCTTTATAAGTCACAATGAAAAGATCCTGGATCATGTTGGTATTAGAGAAGTCGTATTTGACTTGAATTGTTGAGTGTGAATGCTTACTAGGGCCAATCATGAGAGGGTGAAGGAACTCTTAATACTTTCAATCCCAAATTTGGTTGTGCGTCCAAAAGGAAGAAAATGGCATAAGAGGACAAGTGTGATGAACAAGAGAAAAAATTTCACATGGTCTTTTATTGCATGTTAGAAATGGTTGAACTAATGTATGGATATTACGAGAAGAGGATGAATAAGAAAGAGAAGAAAAAGGAATCAAATGCAGATGATGATGCTTCGGTAAACCAAGGGGTTGGAGGAGATCCTCCTGAGCCTCTGTCTTCACCTTAAAGTTATAGTTCTTCTTCCTCTGAGCATTCTCATCATTCTCATAATTCTAGCAATAAATCCTCTTTTAAGAAACCATTATTAAATATTGATGTAAAATTTGCTTTACCTATGTTTAATGGAGATGCTAACCCTGAAAAGATAGATAATTGGATCCGACAGGTTGAAGTGTATTGTTGTGTCCAACATATTGATGAAGAGGAAGTTAAAGTGCAACTGGATTCTCTTCGGTTGGAAGGCACCACTCTCGTATGGTGGGAGATCAAGCTTCAGGACAAAAGTAAGTCTGGTAATCTTCTTTCCTCATGGTCAGAATTTAAATCAACGATAAGGAAGCAATTTTATCCATTAGGGTATTTACATAAAGCAATGATGGAATGGAAAACTTTGAGGCAAAGTAAAGGTCAAACTGTACAAAGTTTCACAAAAGAATTTAGGAAGAAATCTCTTGCATTGAAAATTCCTTTGGATTCTTATGAAACTTTAATGAAGTATATTGGTGCACTTCACAATTATATTCATCATACTTTGCTCTTGTTTAAACCCACTAGTCTTGACAAAGTTTGTGTGCAAGCCACTCACCTTGAGAACATGGGGAAACATGTTCAAGAATATCCCAAGAAGAAAACTTCCAATCTCCCACATAAGACTTTTAAGAAGTTTAAAAGGAAGGACAAGAAAATCGCTACAGTGACGCGAGAAGGAGAAAAACCATCTTGCACTCATTACAAGAAGAGCGGTCATGATGAAGAACATTGTTGTAAATTGCATCCAAAAAATAAACCGAAACAGTTCGGTGGAAAGGGGAAGATAAAGACCGTTTCTACAACGCAACAAGATCTTGGTTCCGATTCAGGAGATGAAGGAAAGATCACAACGGTTGGAGTACAAGGTAAATATTCTCTTCATGCTAGTTCAAGTTCCAATAATGAATCTGATGTGGATGAACGAAAGAGGAATGAGTTATTTCATATAAGAGTTGTATCTAAACATACTAAGATAGATACATTATTTGATCTGGGTTCTCAAGTAAACTTAATATCTAAAGCACTTGTAAGAAGATGGGTCTTGAAATGAAACCACATCTGAAGCCTTATCCTCTTGGTTGGGTATGTGATAAAGAAAAACTTAATGTCACCAAACAATGTAGGGTTAGATTTGCTATTGCTTCAAAGTTGATTGATGAAGTGGTTTTGGATATTCTACCACTTGATATATGTGGCATAGTGTTGGGAAGTCCTTATCTTTATGATAGAAAATAAGTCTTCTTTCATCATGAGAACAAATACCACCTTACTAAAGGGGGAGTGGAATATATTGTTAGAGTTCACAACATGAGGGTAAATACAACACTTGTTAGTGAAGGGAAAATGAAGAGACTCATAAACAATAATAAGAGATATGTACTCATGGTCGTAAGAGAGAAAGATGTCAGGACATCCGATGCTTTCCAAGGATGTGATCCATCTCATAAAATGGAATTAATTGATATTGTTTCTAAGTATGATGATAGTTTCTAGGAACTAGATGGATTACCTCCTAAGAGGGAAATACAACATGAGATACATCTTCAACAGGACTCTCCACTTCCTAATGTGGGCATGTACAGGATGCCAATTGTGGAGATGACAAAGATCAAGAAGAAGATACATGGGTTATTGGATCAAGGGGTCATTAGGCCCAGTTCATCTCCTTGTGGTTCTCCGATTGCGATGGTGCCAAAGAAATATGGCACATGGCGAATGTGTGTCAATTATAGAGCCTTAAATAAAATCACGGTGAGAAATCAATACCCTCTTCCTCGTATAGATGATTTACTTGATCAGTTGAACAATGATGCTTATTTCACTAAGTTGGATTTACGCAGTGGATATCATGAAATCAGGGTCGCAAAACATGATGCATGGAAAAGTTCCTTTAAAACCAAACATGGATTGTTTGAGTGGTTATTTATGCCGTTTGGGATTTGTAATGCTCTGACAACTTTCATGCATGTGATGAATGATATATTCATTCCTTTCCTAGATGACTTTGTGATTGTATATTTAGACGACATTCTTGTTTTTAGAGGGACTTGGGATGAACATGTGAGGCATGTAAAGAAAGTATTGGATACTTTGCAAAGGGAAAAGTTGTATGTAAAATTGTATAAATGTGAATTTGGCAAGACTGCACTTGTGTACTTAGGTCATATTGTAGGAGGAGGACAATTGAAAATTGATCCTTCCAAAATTGATGTAATTGTAAAATGGAACAAGCCAAAAAGTGTAACGGAATTCTGAAGCTTCTCCTTTATAGCAGCTCCTTTGCATGCCTTGACCAATGTAAGAACACTTTTCAATGGGAAGGAAAGCAACAAAAAGATTTCAACATTTTGAAGGAGAAGATCAGTACCACACCAGTATAAGCACTGTTGAATATTCAATAACCTTTTGAGATCGAGACAGATGCTAACGGGTATGCCATGGGTGCAGTATTGATGCAATATCATAAGCCTATCTATTACCACTCTGAAACTTTTAACCAAGATGTTGTGAACTATCCTACAAATGATAAAGAGTTGTATGCATTAGTCTAGAGCATAAATAAATGGAAGCACTACTTGTTAGGGAAGGAAACAATCATACATACAGATCACCAGCCCTTACAATATCTTCAAGCACATACCAAATTGCAACAATCTCGACACTACAAATGGATGGGTTTTCTACAACAATTTCATTTGGGAATCAAGTACAAAA
The DNA here is from genome assembly GCA_009831015.1 of Picea engelmannii. Classification (NCBI taxonomy): domain Eukaryota; kingdom Viridiplantae; phylum Streptophyta; class Pinopsida; order Pinales; family Pinaceae; genus Picea; species Picea engelmannii. The sequence continues at coordinate 403,903 of ML784902.1, read as the reverse complement.
AGGGTACAAGTAACAAGGTAGAGAACTATTTTCTGCAAGGAAAATTACTCTACCATATTGGAAAGCTATGTATTCCTACAAGTGAACGAGGCCATGTAATACAAGAAGCTCACACTTCTCTTGTGTATGGGAATTTTGGGGTAGGTGAAACTATGGCTCATTTACAAAGGTTTTGTTACTGGCCTCAAATGAAAGCAATTGTGACTAAATATGTAAAGGGGTGTGTGATGTGTTCTTCTTGTAAGCCAACTAATAGAAAACTGGGGCTATACTCACCACTTCATGTTCCATCCCATCCATGGGATAGTGTCTCCATGGATTTTGTAGAGGGTTTACCAATGACCAAAGAGGGTCATGAATATTTGTATGTTGTAGTGGATAGGTTCAACAATATGTGTATCTTGATGCCATGTAAAAATAAGATCACTACCGAGCAGACTGCTAATCTCTTCTTTTAGTATGTTTGGGTTCACTTTGAGTTACCCACATCCATTGTCTTGGATTGAGATACTCGATTCCTTGGGGATTTTTGGACTAGATTGTGTAGGATGATGGACACCAAATTGAAGAGGAGCACTACTTTCCATCCATAGACCGATGAGCAAACAGAGGTGGTAAATCGAACAATGGTACTTTTTCTTTGAGGCTACTGCAACCAGTCTCCCAAGTCATGGGATGAACATATACCCTATGTACAACATGTGTACAACCGAGCTTTACATTCATCCACTCATAGTTCACCTTTTGAGACATGTTTTGGGTACCTACCAAAGGTTTTTTTGGACTTGATGTATGGGAGAGATGCCGATGTGAATGAAGAATGAACAAAGGACATAGCCCACAAGTTCATCTAGAGGATCCTACAAATACACTAGTCAGTCAGGGAATAGTTGGAGAAAAGTCAAGCACAATATAAAGCTCAGCATGAAAAGCACAGGATTGATCATCAGTTCCAGGTTGGAGACTAGGTATGGCTTCACATCAACAAGAAGAGATTGAATGGTGAAGGCAAGAAACTCAAGCCCATTCATTATGGACCTTTCACTATCTTGGAGAAAAGTGGTACCAATGCTTTTCATCTGGATATTCCACCTTACATGCAAATTTACTCAGTTGTGAACATTGAGAACTTGAAATGTTTTGAGCCTCCCATAATCATGGATCAAGATGAGGAAGTTTCAATACCTTCAGTTGATGAGTTTGCAGCTGAGTACTTGGATGAGATACATGAAGATATTATCTCGGACAATAGGAAGAGGAATTCATGTAGGGGTGATGTTGATTATCTTTGAGTAGGCTTAAAAGGCACATATCAAAGCAAGGCAAAGTGGATCGAGAAGGACAAAGTGAGGGGACTCTTCCCTCACTTACCTGTTGATTGATGAAAGATTTTGGTGGTCCAAAAGGCTCTCAGTGGGAAGGCGTGATCCAAAAAAGATTCAGAGAATGTTAAGGACAAGTCATAACTCATAGAGGCAACTCAGAAGGATTAGAATGGCTCCAACAAACAGAGAAAGTGAAAAAATTCAAATTTCCCAAAACTTAGTGAAAATGGAATGATCGCGAGGAGTGCATCGCAAGATTTCTAATGGTGCAAACGACTCATCAAACAGAGTTACGAATTGAAATATATTTGTGGTCAAATTTTGGTCAACCTAGCCCAGTCAGTAGGGGATGAGTCGACATTTGTACTACCGAAGTCAGCATCCGTATGGATGATGTCATCATCCATACAATTCACATGGCAGGAGAAGGGAAGTGACATGTGGCATGCCGACATTAGCATGATGACATGGAAGCACCAGAGGATGCCACGTGTGACCCGATTATTGGATTTTTGGACTGATCCGTGGACCAATCAGATCGTTCCATGTGGCAGTACGTACAGTCCATACGACTGACATGGCATGCTGAAGTGGCGTGATGACTTGGTCGGGGGAAGTGTGGTCAAATGAGAGGCCACCACGTGGCGCAATCAGGGTCTGCCACGTGGTAGGCGGGAAATGCACAAGGACATCCCATGAACGAATTTTGAAACAAAAATTGGTTGGTGGGTCTGCCAAATATGGTGGGCCACGCTAACTATAGACACATTTATCTCGTTGGAGGACCTTCTAGCAACATTGATAAATTAAGCGAAACGGGTATGTAATATATATTCCATATAAAAAATACAAACCAAAAAATGAAGTTCGTGGGGTTTGACCCCGAAACCTCCGCCTTAACACTTCTTCCCCTAACCACTAGGCCGCATGTACCACTTGGTACATATCACCCATTTTATTACTTAAAACGTGTATCCACCCAACCACGGGGGAGAGGAGGCGTGGACCGTATGAACTGTCGTGCATGATTTTTGAGGCGAGGTACAATGATTATTGTAGGTTGCAGAGGGTATGAAAACCGAGATGTAATTCTTCTTGGGCATGGGAGTTCCAGAGTCAGATCAAGGCGGGGAGACAGACATTTTTGGGAAATTCGATGCCATGAATTCAATGGTGCTATCTATTTTATGATCTAAGCATTATTTCTGCAACTTGATTTCAGAATGAGGTATACTTATGTATTTTTCCAAATTCTTTTGCTGAGTTAATGAAAGAGCCTACCCATTTGAGAGAAGGACCCAGAGACGTAGTCCACTAGGAATGAACTTCATTATCAAGTTTTTGTGTTTAGATCCAATGCTTATTTCTCTTCATTTTTTATTTTTCCCTTCTTTAATGGTGCACTTTAATTTATGCTCATTTAATGCAATTCTTTATAAGTCACGATGGAAAGATCCCATATCAGCTAGGGTCATGGAACTTATAAAAATAATAATTCCATGTACATATTGCGGTAGTCATAACCATTGTGTTGTAGTATGCTAGAAGAAAAAGGTATACATAAATAAGATCATGGCGACAAGGAGTACGCCAAGACAGGATGATGCAACACTACAGGTCAAGAAGAATCCGCATGTGAATTCAACACAACCAAGACAATATTCAGGAAAATCCAATGGGGATTCAACTCAGTCCAAGAAATGATTAATTAAATTCATCCCAGCATGAAATTATTGCTCACATTGTCAATGAAATGGGCATTGTGAAGATAGTTGTTGGAAGCTTCATCTAGAGTTGAGACGCTCCAAAAAGCATGAAGTGCTAGAGCAGAAGAAGGATGTTGTAGAAGAGTAGAAGAACGACCGTGAAACTCCATCGACAAGAGGTGGGTCATCTGCTTGGAACTGGGTAGATGTTATGCCACATATGTAAATATTTCATCGAGTCAATGTCTAGTCTAATTGATGTAATAAGAGTGTTTTGATCTATGAAATCACTTTCTAAGTCTAGTTAATGTTTTGTTGAGTCTATACTATTTATTGTTTATTTATTCGATTGATGTAATGATGTAGTCAATTGATGTAATAACCTTTTGGAGGAACAAAAGGTCCCAGTGGGGAGGTGTGATCCAAATGGATCCAAAAAGGCCAAAAATTCAAAGTTCTCGGATTCAGACAAAACCAAATCCATTGTGTAGTGCTCTTCGTGCTGATTACGACAATATATTCTTTTTCGAAAATGGACTTCATATGGAAAACATATCACAGTCTGAAATTTTTCCCAAATAGGCAAAAAAAGTTAGCAGACCATACTGCTAATGTCAACAGTACGTTAAAATGATGTCGAAGATGATGTCATCATGATGATGTGGTAGCACCAGAGTGTGACATGTGTCGTGAACATTTGGCATTTTTAGGTGCAGATGTAGCAGGTGACTGGACTGTACGAACTGATAGGTGGCAGTCTGTATGATGATGTGGTATCTACAGATATCGACACGTGGTAGTACTAAAGGACACGTTGACAGTGACATGGCCCAGTGACATATAGACACATGGCAGGTGTGCTAACTATGTAGGCTGAATGGCAGGTGATTGTGCCATTGACTAGTTTGTTATGAGCCAATCTTATGGTGACACGTTTCCCAATCACAGGGCGCCACGTGACACTTCGGATCAGGCCAATAAGGCCTGGTTCAAAATTTGTTGGACTTCTGCGGTTTCGAACTGTGGACCTCCAGCATATGCAAAAGACTAACCACAAAGGATAGGACCAGGTGGGCTACAAGACAGGTCTTAACCACATTCCGGTTCAATTGGTTTTTTTGTGATATGGTGGAGGTTTAGGGGATAAGCCCCTGGTCAGTGGGGGCTACTCGTCGACCAGGGCACCTACCACATGACCATGAGCATGGACCAGGGTGGAAGACTAAGAAGCATGCACATGGCCCTCCACATGACCAGGAGCCAGAGGACCAGGGGCGCACACCATACATTTTTTCCAAAGTGGGTTTAAAACCATATAATTATATTTTTCAAATTATTTTAGCCTGATTTTGGTGGAGGTTTGCCCATTTTTGGAGGATATAAAGCCCAATTTGAGGCCAGATTTTGGGAGGAAGTTGGGATGTGATAACCAACCCCAATACTATATAAACCAAGCATTATGTAGTTTTGAAACAAGTCACAAGTGACTCTTGAAGCAAGAGTTAGGCAACAAATCCAGAAGAGTAGCTGAGCATGTGAGGTTTATTCCGGGAGTTCTACTCCACCTTTTTGAGTTTCATCTGTTGCATCGGGTTCCTGAGACAGAGCATTGTATAACCGAGTCAGTCAGAGAATTGAGTGATGTAATTTCTATGCATATTTTTGAGTATTGAGGAATAATAAAGAATCCTCCCACACTGCAGCTAAAGGCCCAGAGATGTAGGCAGATTTTCCAAACTCCGTTATCAATTTTTGGTGTTCAATCTGTTTATGGTTTATTTCTTTGTGTTTCCTACAAGTTCTCTTCATTTTTTAAGTTTTTTTACCGCTCATATAATTCACATGCATTGTCATAAAATATCTAGTTAAAATCGAATTCAAGGTGTAAAGCACCGATTTCAAATCACCGTTGGTACATCTTGATGAGTCATAGTTTGACTTGTTGATACATGATTGGTACATGTGTGGTGCATTGTTAGAGGCACTTTATAGTAGTGTTGTTGATACATGGTTGGTACATGTGTGGTGTATTGTTATAAGTTCTTGATAGTAGTATTGGTGACACATGATTTGTACATGTTTGGTACATGTTTAGAGGCACTTACTAGTAGTATTTTTTGACACATGGTATATGGATGATGTGGAATATATATATTGATATATTAGTAAAAACACATCTTGGTCTTGGTGATGGTTATGATGTATTGTGATATGTATAGTTGATGCACTTGATATGGTATAGGTTGTGTGAGCGATTGATGTACATGGTTGATAGTACATGTTGATTGATAGAGGTTGATTGGTATAGATTGATTAGTAAAGGTTGGGACAAGTTGCAGGTTGATGTGATAGAGGAAACAAATGGTAAAAGTTATTCAAGAAATAGAAAACCATAGTTTATAGAAGGCATACACAGGCAACAGTACATAAATTCCACGTACATATGCAGGTTGCAGTATATAAATGGCGCATACGTATGCGCGCTGCAGAGCAGACAGGTCATGTACTTGATGGGTTTTGTTGGTACATGATGAGCACAGGCACAGGTTGGTTACATGACAGTGGTACATGTTGGTTACATGACAATGATAGAGGTTGGTTACTTGGTTGTTGGATCTGATTGGTACAGGTTTACTGTTGTAACCTAGGTCTACACCCCTTCCTCTCCTCTCTCATTTCCCTATGCCTTCATCAATTTTTTCCTCTTCTGGTTGATAAAGTCGGTTGCCCATCTGTTCAATAACTTGGTTTCCCTTGTTGGATTGCTTGACTGATTCTTTGCGCAAAGTTTTTCTATTTTTCTCGAAGGATAAACACATATAATGATTTGGTTCAAATTACTTGTCATCTAGTTTTCCTTTAATTGAGCTTACAATAGTCGGTCAAGTATGTTGTATGAACAGGGAAAAACCATGAGCAAAATGTAGCATTAAGAGCAGTCCATTTCAGTCTTGAAATACAAGCAAAGTAGACAGGTTCAATTTTCAACGGTGGATATCCCATGTACAGTTCATATTAATGGATCTCATGCATCCAGAGTTTTAAAGTCGCACAAGGACTAATGACCATACCGAAGTCCCAAATACCTGAAGTCCCGAAGTGATGAGAGATTGCCACATCAAACATGATCGTAATTCTTCGAGATATTTCCATTCTTTACATCCCGAAGTCCCGAAGATCCGAAGTGTCAAAGTGACGAGAGATTTCCACATCAACCAGGTCTGTACTACTTTAGGATATTTCCATGCTTTACATCCCGAAGTCCTGAAGATCCGAAGTGCCAAAGTGACGTTAGGTTTCCACATTGCTCCAGGACCTACCGCTCCACGGGTGTTTTTCAACTCAGCATAGGCTGAAATCACTGAAACTCTTGAACTCCGAGGTGACGAAGCATGTGGCACTCATCAATCACGACACATGGTGCTCATCTCAGGCCCTTCGATTTCTTTATCTGCGCTATTTCCAAGTGAAATATGTCCCTTTATTTTCATGACACGTTGATGATATGACGTCGGGTCACCACTTCACTCCAGGAGTTCGTCCATCCTATATATGTTCATACTTTGCACTCAAAATATCCCGAACTCTGAAGTGCCAAAGTGACGAGAGACTGCCACATCACTTCAGGAAAAAGTCACTTCGGGAGATATTCATGCTCCACATTCAAAAGCTCCCGAGTTCTAATAAATTTGCGCCATCGCTAAATCATATAGGGGAGTTCTAATATGGCAAGTGGATAGAAATTTAGCAGTGGTGCTAAAGTAGTAGGGTCACCCAGATCACATATCGCAAACACGATTGATGACCACACTTCATTGAGGGACAGAAAATGCCTGAACGTTAACATCCTTGAGCGGTCCTGCAATCAAAACCATGGTATTGTTGGAAAGGTACATGGCATCTTGTGGGGGATTGTGGGGGTCGAAGCGATGTGGACCCAAAACACCCACGACAACTTCCACAATCACATGCTTATATGATGCCAGGTCACCACATCACCCCCACTCACCTTCACTCACACTCCTGCTAGCATTCAACTTTCACCACCTGTTCCCCCGATTACTCTCCATATCACCTATCACCTCCACTTAATCCACATCCACTCATATCATCCCCTATTGGATGATTAACTCCACGTCTACTTCCACGATCGTTGGGACAATGACCTTTCCAGTAAAGATTTTCGAAGGCACAGATGGAAGCTGATGAGTCGAAATGAAGTGCACTTAACGACCGAGAGCTCAGACACAGACAAAGGGTTATGTCTCGGTCTCATTTACAGATCACTCCTGAAATTCGTGAAGAGGTAGATCAAGGGGAGATCTACCCATACAACCAGTTACCCTCTAGAAGCATAAAAAAACTCACAGGCATGCCAGGGCTCGATACATAACTCTGTTATGTCACTCCTAGTTTTTTTTCCAATTACAGTTCATCCAACACATGCATTAGTTTAGTCTCAGAGACTGTAGCAATTTTTAGTTAATCAATTCCAGAATCGTTTTAGATTAAATTAATAAGTGGTCTTCTATGTTTGATAAGAACCACTCTATTGATTAAGTCTAGTGGGAAGTATACCTACTGTCTGCATGCAATGTTTTAGTTAAATTAATAGTTTGTTTTACAAACAATAATCTAGAGTTAGGTCTCAATCCCATACGAATGAGAACCCTTGCAACTCTGTTAAATATGTAATCTTTTCATGTTTTTTGGGGGGGAGTGCAACCACAGATTACATGAAATATTTACCAAGATATAATGGGGAAGGTGAAGTTGTTGGAGTTACTTCACACACACCTAGGATTTATTTTTCCTAAGGTTATTCCTTGTTTATTAGTCATAATTAGTCATTATCCAGTCTCCTATATTTTAAAGGAGAATATTCCACCTGGAGAATATTCTCTTTCAGTTCACACTTCAGTTTGACTAGTTGAGTTGAGTTTAGATGTTGCATTGGGATCATCACCATGCTAATTAGACCTTGCCTTGGTATCATCACCAAATTGGTACATTATCTTTGATTCCTTGAGTTAACTCCTCACTACTTTCTGTTCAGTCAGTTAACTGAAGACTAGTTGACTAGTTAACTCAACCAGGTGGCAGTTCACTCCCGTAACTGCCTGAGACACTAGAATAGGTGGCAGTTCACTCCCGTAACTACTGGTGTGTGTTCATATCACTCTAGACCACCACTATGGTGACTTGGTTCACCTCAATTCAAACTCATTGAGATATACAAAGTATATCATGTGTAAATTATTCATTATTCACAACGGTTAATGAGAATTCTTTCCATTCTTTCTCTCCTTCTTCTTCTTTTCAATTCTCTCTGCAAATGCGTGTATCATTGTTTAGCTAGATCTATTCTATGCATGTTCAACACATTTACATGGTATCAGAGCCGATGGACTGCGAACCAAAAGCTACGCCAAAATGTTTTGCAGGTACAAAAGATTGAAGACAACAAAAAGATGAATTATTCGCCAGAAATACTTCTCACGCCTCATAACTATTTGGAATGGAAGCCAAAAATTATGCTTATGCTTAGATGTAGAGGATTTTACCAAATAACTATGGCAATGGAAGTAGAGCCTCATTCTGTCGATGAGAAAAATGACTTTCTCAATAGACAAGATATGGCCATAGGATGTATCCTCTATTTTATTTCTCCCGAAATTCTCCATCAAGTATATGATGACTCAAAAGAGTTCACTCCAAATGATTTATGGAGCATATTGGAGGTTTTATTTGGCAATAAGGAAGAATGCATGCAAAATGTTGACAAGATAGAGAATGTAGAAAAGCCACTGGAAGATAAATCATCCCAGTTTGAAGAGCCTTCTACACAAGTATCTACAAAAATTTGTATTCCATTAATTGAAGATGATGTCTACTCCATTTCAGATTTGTTTTCTGAAATTCATGTGGAAGATATATGGCATGCATCTCAGGAGCCACATGCAAATGCTTTTCCATGCACAATGCATGCATCTTAGAAGACAAAAAGGGAGCCACGCAAATCAGAATCCATTTTGATATTTTCTGAGCACAATTTGCAGAAACAAATTGGATATTTGAATTTCTCTCAGGAAAATATCCAATTTAAAAAAAAACATCATTTGAAACGGAGTTCGGGAACAGATGTTATGATCATTTCAAAATCACCAGAATTTCAGCATTTTCCGGAAAACGGCCGTACAGTTTTCAAAATTTCATCCAAAATTTATTTGGATATTATTCATTACAAGAATATAAAGTGGATATGTGTGGAAATATCAATGATGCATATACTTCATCAGATCCATGCAGACATCTACATCTTCAACAAAATCTTCAAAGAGCACAAACTTGCACAGTTGCGAGGTCTTCTTGGAGTGAAGGGCATGGTTGCTTAGCAACTGTTTTTTGTTCCTTCTCATTTTTTTTTTATGCATTGTAATTTGAGGGGGTGGTTTCCCATGAGGTTTTCCCTCTTTGCTCATTTATTTCAGTGTATCTTTTGTATTTGGGTACCTAACATGGCCTCGTAGCTGGGACCCATTCTTTATTTTCACCATAGTGATGTTCAGGGGGGGTGTTGGAGATACTTCACACACACCTAGGATTTATTTTTCCTAAGGTTATTCCTTGTTTATTAATCATAATTAGTCATTATCCAGTCTCCTATATTTTAGGGGAGAATATTCCACCTGGAGAATATTCTCTTTCAGTTCACACTTCAGTTTGACTAGTTGAGTTGAGTTTAGATGTTGCATTGGGATCATCACCATGCAACATTGGGATCATCACCATGCTAATTCGACCTTGCCTTGGTATCATCACCAAAGTGGTACATTAGCCTTTATTCCTTGAGTTAACTCCTCACTACTTTATGTTCAGTCAGTTAATTGAAGACTAGTTTACTAGTTAACTCAACTAGGTGGTAGTTCACTCTCGTAACTACCTGAGACACTAGAATAGGTGGAAATTCACTCCCGTAACTATTGGTGTGTGTCCAGATCACTCTATACCACCACTATGGTGACTTGTTTCACCTCAAGTCTAACTCATTGAGTTATATAGAGTATATCATGTGTAAATTATTCATTATTCACAACGGTTAATGCAAATTCTTTCTATTCTTTCTCTCCTTCTTCTTTTTCAATTCTCTCTGTAAATTTGTGTATCATTGTTTAGCTAAATCTATTCAGTGCAGGTTCAACACATTTACAAAAGTCACTACTGAGGAACATATGGTAGCTTTCTATATCTTTGCAAAGAACTTTAACATTGATTATGCAGATGTGTGGATGAGGTTGTTTGTACAGATTCTGTATGGGGAAGTCAGAAAATGGTTCAGGGGTCTTCCTCCAGCCTCCATTGCAGATATTGAGGTGTTGTATGAAACTTTCATAAAACAATGGGGAGATAGGAGAGATTATCTCTACTACATCACTGAGTTTGGGTACCTAAAGAGAAATAATGGTGAATCTATTTCATATTTCACCAAGAGATTCAATAATATGTATGGTACAATACCAGATGAGATGAAACCAACTGAATCCTCCACCAAGATCACTTATGCTAATGATTTTGATGCATATTTATCCCTCCTGATGAGAGAAAGAAGATCCACCACATTGTTGTCCATGCAGGAAGCAACCATTGAGGTCAAATCTAATATATTGGCCTCAGACAGATTAAAGACCAAATCTGATAAAGATAAGAAGAAATAGAGAGAGGATTCCCCCACCTCCTCTAACTCAGCTACATATGATCCCAAACTTGATGAAATGACCAAAAATTTGAAGGATCTGACATCTGAAATATCTAAGCTGAAGTGGGAATCCAAACAACCAAACATATCTTTTCAAGGGGTTGGAAATAGAAAACCAAACCAATTTAGAAGGCCTAATGATGGTCCTCAAATAATGCAGAGAGAAAGGAGAAATGTTGATGATCAAAGGGTAGTGACTCCTTTCCAAAACAATCAGATTGAAGATATGGATGCAGACAATGATATTGTGGATGATACTGTTGTGCTTTTCAATGAAATAGACTACCATACTAGTCATTTAACACAACAAGAATATGAGGTAGCACAACTGTAAAATCAATTTGATAATCAGATAGGGGAAGAGGGATTTATTCAAGGACAACCTCAAAAGAAATATGATTTGAGGATAAGATAATGGGCTCCCAAAGTTGCTGCCTCTGATCAAAACAAATAGGATGAAGTCCCTCCCGAGACAAATCCAAGTAAAGGTATGTCATCTAAAACTCAGCCACTGCCCCCACCTAAACCTATAGTCCCTAGAATACAGGAAGCTGAGAGGCCACCAACCTCTTTCAACCTAGAACATGAATTGAGGAAGATGAATATCCTTGTGCCTTTGATAGAATTGATGAAGAATGAGCCTTTCAAAAAATCTATCATGAAAGTTCCACAGCCAAATGTTCTTGGTGTATCTTCTGATGTAATTAGTTTGCAGGATGAAAACCCAACCATTACAATGGGTCCACACATTGAGGATGTCTCTGATGCTTGTCCACCATTCTACATATCTTTAAATGTTCATGACAAGATCCTGCATAACTGTATTATGGACTCAGGAGCCTCACAGAATGTTATGCCCAAAGTTGTTATGGAAGAACTAGGTTTGGAGATCACCAAACCTTACCAAGACCTGTACTCCTTTGATTCTAAGAAAGTAAAATGTCTAGGACTGATAAAGGATATGGTGGTTTCTTTGGCACAGTTATGCATGAAGAGTGTAGTGATGGACATTGTGGTGGCTGAAATTCCCCCAAATTTTGGTATGCTCTTATCTAGAACTTGAGCTAAAAAGGTTGGAGGATCATTACAAACGGACCTCACTTATGCCACCATCCCTGTGTTTGGAGGAGAACATAGGAGGCTATATAGAGAGGTGAGGTTGGCCTACATTGTCAGTGACGATCATAAACCAAGAAATCACCCAATTTATGATGTTGAGGATGAGATCGGCTCATCTATTTTTCATTTAAATGTTGATGAACCCAAAATATTAGTTAGCCACCGTAGAGATCAGTCACTGACATGTCAACAAAACAAAGTATGGATGATGTATTTCGATGGTTCTTCATCAAAGGAAGGATCTGGTGTAGGTATACTCCTCATTTCCCCTTCATAAGAGGTAATCATACTCTCTTATAAGATGGAGTTTGAAACTACGAATAATATAACCGAATATGAAGGTCTGGTACTAGGATTGAGGGCTGCCAAAGACATGGCCATTGTCTGTCTAGCATTTTTTGGTGATTCTGAGTTGGTAATCATTCAAGTGAGGACCATCTATCAAGCTAAGCAACTGAGGCTCAAGAAATACATAAACAAGGTATGGGATCTGATCGATAATTTCTTTCTAGCATTTAAAATTTCCTTCATTCCAAAGATCATAATTAGAAGGAATATTCTTTGGCCTTAGCTGCTAGCACTTTCAGGCCTCCCATTGGCCCAAATATTAAATATTAGGTGGATATCACGCATAAAAAAACCATACCAGACAACATAAAGCATTGGAAAGTCTTCAGTGATGATCTAGAGTTGCAGATATTTCTACACACCATTGATGAATTCTCCAATATCTCAATTGATCAAAAAATTAAAGAAGGTGAAAATGAGGAATTAGAAGATCAACAAACATCTCATTTGCTGAAGACATTAGCTGGTCATGATATTGTGGAGCTGAAAACCAATCACATTCCAAGGGGAATAGTGGCATTGGAAAGGTTGTTTGACAGTAATGATGTTTGCAAAGGAGCTTCCATGAAGGATCAGGAAGAAGAGATAACAGATTGGAGTATTGGGACCAATGAGAATCCCAATATCACCAAGTTGTCCAAATTAATAGCTGCAGAACAAAAGGGTAGGTATGTTAGTCTCATAAAAAAAAATTCTAATATTTTTGCATGGTCCTATGAATATTTCAAGACATTTGACACCGACATCATCCAACACAAGATCCACCTAAAGGCTGGCTCCAAGCCATTCAAACATAAGATTCGACAATTTAATCCCATGTTAATGTCCATAATTGAGAAAAAGCTGAAAATAATGATGGATGACTAGATTATTGTGCCATTGAGGTACTCAAACTTGGTGGCCAACTTAGTACCTGTAAGGAAGAAAAATGGGGAGATATGCTTGTGTGTTGATTTCAGAAATATCAACAAGTGTTCTCTGAAGGAAAATTACCCCCTCCCGAAGATGGATCATATTTTAAAGAGGGTGGTAGGTGAACACATAATTTACTTGTTAGATGGATACTCTTGTTATAACCAGATAGCAGTGTGTGAAGAGGATAAAGAATAAAAAATATTCACCACCCCATGGAGAACATTCATGTGTGACAAGATGCCCTTTGGGTTGATGAACACAGGGGCCACTTTTCAGAGGGACATGGAAATAGACTTCATGGGGGAAAATAACAAATTTATGGTTTGTTGGCACCAGGATGAAGGGGAAAGAAAGCAGGTAGAAAAATGAAGTAACAACTAGCAAAAGAACAACACGCACGCATGCAAGAAAGCATGCAGAAAGGAAAGCGACAACTGGAGGAAGAACAACATGCGCATGGGAGAAAGACCTAATGTAAGAAGGGTTAGGGTTTTGGTAATATTTCGTAAAAGGATGAAGACCCTGAAATGTATAAATATAGAGATGAAAGTATCATATAGGGTTCGTTTGTCGTTAGTATTATTATTGTTGTTGAGGATTAGGCTTTGGAGTTAAGTTTTGGAGTTAGCGTGGGTGATATGTAATGTTTTTTAGTTGTATGAACTGATTTTGTAAGCTGTTGAGAAAAGAAGATATGAGGGGGGGTAGATATGAGGATTAGACTGCAAGCTGTGGAGCCTGGTGTGATCTAGTTCGCCTCACATAGATCTTACCCAGTTTTATGCAGAATTGTAAGCGCGTGGCACCAGGAATGCAAAACTGCCATAATAAAAGAGCCAAGAGCCAAATATTTGTGGACATAGCCCAGGAGGGGGAAAACCATGGTAATACTCGTGTAATATGTTCAATGCATGAATGTCTCTTCTTTATTTCAACAATTAATGGTTAAGCTTGATGAATGAGTTAGCACATTGTTATGAATCTGTTTATACTCTGCTGGAATTAAACTATGAAATATATGTATGCAACTTCAAGGGATAAGTAGTTTACCTTATAGCTCATGGTTCCTGGATTTAATCAAGAAACCCCTATCCCCTAATCTATCCTAGGTTGTAAACACAGTAGTCTTACAGTCACCCATTTAAAGCTATCTCGGGTGAGACTACGTAGTACCTTCTGGGTGTTGTGTTGCCTTCTAGATTACCAGGAGGGCCGATAGTTTTAGAGGCTTTGTTGGAACCTCGAATGACATGAACCTTGATTCAATAACTCAGACAACCCAATAAGAGAAATAGTAACCAACATGGTTATATACTTGGATGACATAACCATTTTCTCCAAGTCTGATGATGAACATTTGCAACATTTGGAGCAGGTTTTCAAGAAATGCAGGAGATATGGAATATCTCTGAATCCTAGGAAGTCCCACTTTGCCATGCCAGAAGGAAAGCTCCTGGGCCACATCATATTAGCAGGAGGTATATAAATTGATCCAAATAGGGTTTGTTCCATTCAATATATTGATATCCCCATAAATAAAAAGGTTATCCAATCTTTTATTGGTAAGATAAACTTCCTCAGACGTTTTGTGCCAAATTTTGCTGAAATTTTGAAGCCTATCACTAACATGTTGAAGAAAGATGCTGTGATAAAATGGTCACTAGAGGAAAATTAAACATTCCAAAGGATCAAGTAGGCTCTAGTTGAAGCCCTTGTATTAGCCAACCCTGACTATACCAAATATTTCTTCATCTTCTCCTTTTCCTTAGAGGAGACCATTGTTGTTGTGCTACTGCAACAAAATGAAGAAGGGCATGAACAACCGATAACCTTTTTTAGTAGAGCCCTCCAAGATGTTGAGCTGAAGTATGATATATTGGAGAAACAAGCTTATGCACTGGTCAGAGCACTCAAAGCCTTTAGGTTTTATGTGTTACAGTCTAGCATAACAACCTTTGTTCCCATCAATAGTGTCAAAGAGATTCTGGTCCAGCCAGACAGTGAGGGAAAACGAGGGAAGTGGATTGTCAAACTATTGGAGTATGACCTGCACATAAAACCCACCAAGCTGATAAAGGGACAAGGACTTGCCAAGTTGTTGTCAGAATCAAACTGTAAGATGCTAGAATTGCATCAAATATTCACCCAATTAGACACACCCATCATACAACCTAGACAAGACAGTTTACATGTATTTGAAAACTACTCATGTTCACCTTGGTATAAAAACATCATTTATTTTTTGCAAAATTTTGAATGTCCACCAGATGTGAAGAAGACAAAGGCTAGGTCTCTCAAGTTGAAGGCTATCAAATTTTGCATTTCAAACCAGAGCTTGTATTAGAGGGATCCTGCTAGCATCCTGTTAAAATGCCTCGATGAAAATGAATCCAAACAAGTCACAACCGAAATGCACAAAGGAGTATGTGGAGGGCACCAACATTGGAAGGCCACAACTCTCAATATCCTAAGGGTAGGGTACTAATTTCCCACCCTTTTCTCTGATGTATTTTCTACCGTCAGGGCCTGCAATGAGTGTCAAATATTTGCAGGAAAACAAAAGTTACTATCACTACCTCTAAAACCTATCACTGCCAGTGGTCCATTTCAGAAATGGGGGTTATACTTCATAGGAGAGCTAAATCCACCCTCGAGTGGATAGCACAAGTGGATCCTCACTGCCACCAAATACTTCACCAAGTGGATCAAGGCTGTGACCACCAGGAATGCCACTGACAAGGCGATCATGAATTTACTGGAAACTAATATTTTTTCCATATTTGGTTGCCCCAACAAGCTAGTAACAGACAATTCCCAAGAATTCAAGTCCAAAGCCATGATTGACTTCCATGGAAGTCATAACATTTACTTGAAACATTACACACCCTATTACCCTCAGGGAAATGGCCTGGCAGAATCATCAAATAAAAATCTCATTAGTATTATCAAGAACTTGTTGTCTGAAAACAAGAAATCCTAGGACTCTAAACTCAAGTATTCTTTGTGGGATGACCGAATCAGCACCAAGAGATCTTTGGGAACCTCACCATTTCATCTTTTTTATGGAACAAACAATGTTTTTCCCACTCATATTGGTATACCAGTCCTAAAGTTCTTACAAGAATATATTGAGGAGCCCAATGACATCCAAAAGAGAATCTTTTAGATTATAGAAGTTCAACAAAGAAGAGAAGCACTGGATCAGAGGACAGAAACATATCAGAGCAAGATCAAATCAGCCTTTGAAAAGAAAACCAAGAAGGATATTTTTTAGAAAGGTGACCTGGTCGTGAGGTGGGATGCCATAAGGGATGACAAGTCCAAGCATGATAAATTTGACAACCTCTGGTTTGGCCCTTTTAAGGTGGTTGAAGTTCTGGACAATAATACATTTATCTTACACAACCTAGATGATGCAGAGATCTTTGGAGGCCCAATAAATAGGCGCTTCCTGAAACACTATTTTGTTTAAGGATGAGGTAAGGTCCCTCTTGTACCATAAATGCTTTCCTTTTGTGTTTTCATTTGATTAGTTAGTTGTGTGCAAATAAAGACTCCATAGCTCAACAAAGGCACTAGGGTTTAGCTACAGTTTCAAGTGTGCGAATAAAGACTCCATAGCCCCACAAAAGCACTGGGTTAGCTTCAACATTAATTTTCAGAGATGCATGGATGGCAAACAAAATAGAGGTAAGAAAAGGGAGGTGGGGGAAAGTTATTAAATTCAAAGGCACTGATCTGTTGTTCTTAGCACCTCGCAGGGAAGTGCTATCCTCGGTTGGAGCCAATGTTGTAACCTAGGTCTGCACCCCTACCTCTCCTCTCTCATTTCCCTATGCCTTCCTCAAAATTTTCCTCTTCTGGTTGATAAAGTCGGTTTCCCATCTGTTCAATAACTTGGTTTCCCTTGTTGGCTTGCTTGAATGATTCTTTGCGCAAAGTTTTTCTGTTTTTCTTGAAGGATAAACACATATTGTGATTTTCAAATTACTTGTCATGTTGTTTTCCTTTAATTGAGCTTACATCAGGTCGGTCAAGTATGTTGTATGCATAGGGAAAAACCATGAGAAAAATGTATCATTCAGAGCAGTCCATTTTGGGCTTGAAATACAAGAAAAGAAGACAGGGTCAATTTTCAACGGTGAATCTCCCATGTACAGTTCAGATTAATAGCTCTCGTGCATTCAGAGTTTCAAAGTCCTTGAAGGATTAATGACTAGACCGAAGTCCCAAAGACCTGAATTCCCAAAGTGACGAGAGACTGCCATGTCAACTGGGCCCATACTACTTCGGGATATTTCCATGCTTTACATCCTGAAGTCCTAAAGATTTGAAGTGTCGAAATGACGTCAGGCTACCACATCACTTCGATCCCTACCGCTCCATGGGTGTTTTTCAACTCATCATAGGCCAAAATCATTGAAACTCTTGAACAATGAGGTGCCGAAGAAAATGGAACTCATCAATCATGACACATGGTGCTCATCTCAGGGCCTTTGATTGCATCATTGACGCTATTTCCAAGTGACATATGTCCCTTTATTTTCATGACACGTCGACGATATGACATCGGGTTACCACTTCACTCCAGGAGTTCAACCATCCTATAGATGTTCATACTTTTCACTCAAAATATCTCGAAATATGAAGTGCCAAAGTGACGAGAGACTGTCATGTTACTTCAGGAGATATTCATGCTCCGTCTTCAAAATATCCCGATCTCTAAGAAATTTGTGCCATCGCTAAATCAGATAGGGGAATTATAATATGGCAGACAAATAAAACTTTAGTAGGGGTGCTAAAGTAGCAGGGTCACCCAGATCGCAGATCGCAAACACGATTAACGACCACACTTCATTACGGGGACAAAAAATGCCCGAACATTAACATCCTTGAGCGGTTCCGCAATCAAAATCATGGTATTGTTGGAAAGGTACATGGAAAATCATGGGGGATTGTGGGGGTCGAAGTGGTGTGGACACAAAACACCCCTGACAACTTCCACAATCATGTGCTGATATGACGTTAGGTCACCGCATCACCCCCACTCACCTCCACTCACATTCCCGCTACCGCTCAAATTTCACCACCTGTTCCCTCGACTACTCTCCATATCACCTATCACCTCTACGCAATCCACATTAGCTCATATCATCCCCTATTGGACGCTTGACTCCACGTCTCCTTCCATGACCGCTGGGTTGATGAAATTTTCAATAAATCTTTTTGAAGGCACAGATGGCAGCTGATGAGTCGAAACGAAGTGAACTTAATGACCTAGATCTCAGACACAGACATAGGGTTATGTCTTGGTCTCAATTACATATCGCTCCTGAAATTCAGTGAAGAGGCAGATCAAGGGGAGATCGATCCATACAATCAATTACCCTCCAAAAGCATCAAACAACTCGTAGGCATTCCATGGCTCGATACAAAACTCTGTTCTGTCACTCCTAGTTTTTCTGCCAATTACAGTTCATCCAACACATGCATTAGTTCAGTCTCAAAGACTGTAGTAATTTTTAGTTAATCAATTCCAGAATAGTTTTAGATTAAATTAATAAGTGGTATTCTGTGTTTGATAAGAACCACTTTGTTTATTAAGTCCAGTGGGAAGTATACCTGTTGTACTCCATGCAATGTTTTAATTGAATTAATAGTTTATTCTACAAATAATCATCTAGAGTTAGGTCTCAATCCCATACGGATGAGAACCTATGCAACTATGTTAAATATGCAGTCTTTGTGTTTTTTGGCCGGGGGGGGGGAAGTTATAGAAGGAAAGTAGAAGAAGTAGAAGAATTGGACCTGCTCAGTTAATTGTAAAGTTTTCTACATAGTGAATAAATGTTGATGACAATTGTGTTTTCTTACTCAAATCTTTATGTGTTGATTCTTATCTTGAATGCAGATTTTGCGATGTGTGTAATGTACATTTCCTTATTCTTTTAGCTATTGTTCTATTGTTCTATTTTGTTGGTTATGAAACCTGTTATACAACTATTGTTCAACTACTTATCCACTATTTTTCAACCTGTTGAATGATTTTCATCTATATGTTTGTCTAAGTGTTGAGATATTATTTTTGGTCTTAGTTTTCACACAACAAGTGATTCATTGCATTGCTTTTTGTTGTTGTCCGTGTTTGTATTTTCATACCCTAAATTCTCATTTAATACCCATACCATTAGCAAAGGAGAACCTACTTTTATATTGTGTGGCGTGTCCTACCAGTGCACCATCTTTGAAAACCCATCCTTAATCTTAGCAACAAAACCTACTTGTAAAAAACCAATCATTAAAAACTTGAGGTGGCCTAGCTTTTCCATTTAACAGTCAGGTGCAGACTTTAGGACCAACATTTACAATGATATATATCACAGTGATAGTGTGACAATGGTTTCATCATCTTACTTATATTTTAGGGTGATAGGACAAGGAAAGGATAGGTGGTTGTAGCCACCTTCCGGTTGTAGCCGAAGAACATAGGGGGTTGTAGCCTCCTTCTGGTTGTAGCCAGAGAATTGGGGAGTTGGAGATTTCCTCAGGTTGTAGCCTAAAAATAGGGGGTCAGAGCCTCCTTCCAGTTGCAACCGGAGAATTTGAAGTTGGTGCTTCCTTGAATGTAATTCTTAAATACATATAAGAAAAAAAATTTGTGGTTTTATCCCACATTGGGTTTCCACGTAAAATACTGGTGTACTGAGCATTGTGTGGATGTGTCTATTATTTTTTATTATGCATTGATGGATGTTAATGTTATATGATCTAATAACATATTAATGATGAACTGATGAAAATTGTTGAATAATTTAAAGGAATATACATTGTGGTTAAAAGGATTAATAAGTTGTATAAATTGCTCATTACTGATTCACCCCCTCTCAGTAATCCAACATGAAGCTGATAATGTTACAAGTAATCCACAAGTTGCAGTTAATAAGGTCGCTGACATCCGTGAGTTACAGTTAAAATAAGCGCGGATACCCACGTGTTGTAGTATATATGGGTCACAGATCCACAAGAAAGGGTTGCAGAAGAACCAGGTCAGGGACAGATTTGGATCAGTGATAGTGACATAGGTTAGCAATAATAATAACATAGGTCAGTAGAAATAATGACATGTTGTTCACATTTTGCACTTATATTTTATGGTGGTTGGATGGGGCAAGGATAGGTGGTTTTATCCACCTTCCGATTGTAGCCGAAGAACATAGGGGGTTGTATCCTCCTTTTAGTTGTAGCCAGAGAATTTGGGAGTTGGAGCTTCCCTCAGGTTGTAGCCAGAAAATATAGGGGGTTGGAGCCTCCTTCCAATTACAGTTGGAGAAAAAAGGAAGTTGGTGCTTCCAATGAATTTAGTTCTTAAATACATATAAGACAAATAATTTCATGGTTTTCTCTCGCATTGCGTTTCCACGTAAAAATACCGGTGTACTGTGTATGTGTATGATTTATCATTGTTCATGATTTATTTATTATGCACTTTTTGAATGATATATGTTGACATAACAATGATATATGATATATGTTGTTATGCACTTTTTGCACTTATGTAAGAGACATAACAAGGGTTACTCAAGTGAGGATATATGTTGCTCCCAGACGAAGAAACTTTGTGAAGGGGGTTTCCCATACTATAAAAATGACTCCCCCCGGATGAAACACTAGAGGATAGATAGAGGTCTGCCATGGGAAAAGTGTTCATAGGAACCAACATAGCGAAAGAAGGATATATGGACATAGTGTAATAAGTAGAGTGACCGTGCATTTGAGCACTTGCTCTTGGAAAAGTGAAGCTAGGATTGGATTCGTAGGAATGAATATTTCAACCTCCTATCGTAATAGTTGGTTGAGGGATATGAATCCCACCAAACGAAAAGGGAGAATAAGGGGGTATCATGCCTCCATACCCAAAACTAGGATTCACATAAGGTAATGGGACAAAGGATGGAAAGTGCGAAGACATGTCAAGCATACCAAGAGAAACAATATTAGAGGCCCAAGGTATTGGCTGAGTATCATGATTCTGCGTACCACTAGGAAACACAAATGGATTCATCCCCATGGAATGAGAAAAGAGCATGAGTTGGGTAGTGCTAACTGAGGGAGTCAAGAGGACTCCACTATCTATGAAAATATAAACCCATGATGCAATACAAAATCCTAAGGCCAACTAACAATCAAAGAGAACACCAAAATAAACAAAAGGCTAATATGTACACAAATAAGATAAAGTGGCTGAAAGGTTCCTCCCTCACTAAAGTAGGTATGCCTCACCCAAGAGGGGCCTTAGACTCCCTTCAAAAGATCAGAGGTATCTTAATCTGTTATAAGGGCCCTCATGGGCTTAACAACTAGTCGGTCAGATCCCCCCAGAGAGGTAATCCTCCATAAAGGTTGTGTGTTCTTTGACCCTTACCTGACTCAAGGTACCTATAGAATAACCCCTGCAAGTAACCTATGTGGCTATCTATGTCAAGCAACTAGGCCACCACGATATAGCCAATGCACAGGTGAACAATCGTAAGTTAGGTCCACCGTATGGGTAGGGTAACAAAGCCCAAAATATCGAAAGCACCGCTTCTCACAGAGGTAAAGGTACTAGAAAGGCCCCCATATACAAATATATCCCCAAAAGTATATTTGACGCTAAGAAGGTATTGGAGGGATATCTCCTCAACTGACTTCACATGACCTCTTGCTTAACTCCGGTGTGAGCGGAGCCTCCTAACATCACCAATTATACAATGGATTTCACCACTCCCTTAGTTAGAAACAAAAGTTGAGTTTAATAGACTTGGAGATGTTTACCCACCAAAATCCTATTCCAAGGCTCTAAATCTTAAGCTAGTTTGTGCACCCTGAAAAATAAAATCGTTTATAATCAATTTTAAATTTATCATGGTTACTTTTAGTGGATTTGTTTGTTGGGTATGTGTTATATTCTTTGGACGAGTAGTAGTGGGGGTTCGGGGGCAGCGCCCCTGAATTTTTTTTTTCGGGCCGACATATTTTCTCCGGGCCGACATATTTCCGGGACCACATGATATTAGGTGGTTTTTCAGCACATGGTTTTTTGCCGATGGTTTTCTATTTCCGGTTAAGGAATTAGGGTTTTGGACTAATCCAGGTCATTGGGTTAGGGTTTTGGATGCCGCTGG